>LPNX011184534.1:335235-414351 GCA_001517045.1 Pseudotsuga menziesii
ACACAGTATTGAGGAACTATGATGTCTTTTATCATCGATCAGATATCTATATACTGAAAGAAGACGGAATTCAGAGATTTGCAGAGAGTCTTAGTTTAATGTTTCATATGTTACTCACTTTACTCACTCAGGATATGACGTGGAGGACAGTGTATTGTGCTGCTTATTATGTCCTTTGATTATTTATTAGTAAATTTTACCACCGAAAAGCTAAGTTGAGATATGATAGTCATTTGTGTCTGCCTTGCAGTCAAGTGAGATTTACTCGAGTTCATGATCTAGGTTGTCTTAGGGATGATTGTATTTTTATTTTCTGTTATTTCAGATAGTGGGGAACATGTAAGGTTGTATATATATATGTGTTTGTTCTGTAGATGATGTCATTGCTAGCAACTGTGTACAATAATTTTTCTTTTGCTAGGTTGAAATACTAGATTAGACAAATTAACTCGCATGCATTATAGAGTACTGATGGTACTTTTTGCAATATTACAATTTTAAAGGAACACAAATGTTTTTTTGGATCCCAAAGCTGCCATGTCTCGAGTTTCATGTAGTCATTGTGTGGTTCTGAGATATCTCAAACCCAGTATACTCGATTAAACAATAAAAATTTCTGATGGATCTTTCTTGCTTCCAAAATCAGTGCCACAATCTTCTGGTTTTTAAGTTTAGAATATGCTTCGACTAGATTATGCCACTAAATTTGCTCCAACCAGAGATTGTTACAATTCTTCCAACTTGGTAAGGGTTACATTTTTCTAGATGTTCGAAATGAGAAATGTTTAAATTGAATTGCAATATGCCTTTTCAGCTTACTTCGGAGGGTAATGTTAAAATTGAATGGTGCCCGTAACATTTTGCCTTGAATTACAGTGTAATTTTAATGGAGGAATGGTAAATTTTACACTCACTGATTCTTTGGAATGAAGATTTATGCGACAGTATATGATCTTTTGGCAGGGAGAACCATGAACCCTGGGCAGAGGCTATACTTTCAGTTACATTTCTGATCTATCTATATCTGGACATCTAGGCGGCTTGGCACAAGTGACTGGTTTTGTCTTTTGACATTGGTTCTGAGAGTATTTCATTTTCATGTATAGATTGCTATGAATACAACAGGAGAAATGTTTTTTTGTCTACCCATATAGGGTAAGATCGTTGCTGGGTTCAATTGTTTGTCTCTACTGTTGTCCTGGCAAAGCATGAAACAGTGAATAAGACGGATAAGTGACCTTTGTTTTATTTTCATTGTTCGAAAATCTGCTTGCTTCCATAATATAGACTCTGCAACAGAAACATCAATTACTGACTCTATAATCATTGAGGATTATTGGGAGTTATTCTTCTTTATATTAAGAATTAGTGCATAATTTAGAATCATGAGTTGTACCCCATTATATTGGCATATTCAATATACTAAGATACTGCTTATATGAACCATTGACATATTCAATAAACTAAGATGTAGCTTAACATCTACTATATTGGTTTTATGCTTCAACATTTGATTTGATACAAGTCACATGCCCCCTATATGTGTTTTCAAGAAAATTAGAAAAGAACTTTTGTTTTAATATCTATAAAATATTATTACAACTAATTATTGCATCAATGATGATCAAACACAAGAAGTTAAAATAATCAATATACACAAAATAGAGGTTTAGAAGTTAGTACCATAAATTGCACTTTTCTCATTGAGTGATTCAATGCCATCACAATAAAATGTACTATGCAAGTATCGAGTTAGAACCATAAATTGCGCTTTTCTCATTGAGTGATTTAATGCCATCACAATAAAATGTGTTACAAGAAGTTAAAATAATCAAACACAAGAAGTTAAAATAATCAATATACATAAAATAGAGGTTTAGAAGTTGTACCATAAATTGCACTTTTCTCATTGAGTGATTCAATGCCATCACAATAAAATGTATTATGCAAGTATCGAGTTAGAACCATAAATTGCGCTTTTCTCATTGAGCAATTCAATGGCATTACAATAAAATGTACTACGCAAGTATCGAATTATAATTAGTGATATTATCAATGAGAAGACCAATTACAAATATAAAATAGGGTAGATATTAGAACCATAGATGGAAGTCTCATAGCTTGTCCATTTTCTTACATGCTAGAATCATTGAGACAACCACCGCTGTCATTGCTCTCTCTTCCATTTTCCTTTATATCGAATTCAATATCTGCATCTACTAGTTTGGAGGATGACCCTCAAGGGGATTACCATCGTAAAAATCCATTTTCCTTTATATAAAATTCAATATCTGCATCTACTAGTTTGGAGGATGACCCTCAAGGGGATTACCATCGTAAAAAGTGATCGGCTGTTGCATTGGTTAATTAAGATCCAAATTAGCTAATGCCAACTCAACTTTTTTTTCCAAACGTGAACTAGATTTTTGGGAAATATTGTACTTTCTAGTGGTTGACACATGGAGACACTTGTTACCGTTGATTTTACCACACATGATAGATCACACATTTATGGCCTCCCTTGTCCCTTTGCAGACTCTTTGGATCCCATGGACTATTATTGTACCTTTGATGTTCCAAGATCATCCCCAAAAACACCTGTTATTTGCTATACGCAACTTTTAATTCCTTTTTCGTGTGTATACGCGGATATTACCCTTAAACCCGTGTACATCGGGATGTATGCAAAAGGCCAAATATTTTTGGAGTTTTCTTTGATGTAGATCCGAGTCACTTGTCTCTTGGCCTTCCATGTGCCTCGAGATCACTCGGATTTAACCTTCCGTTACCCCATTGAAGCACTATATAAGAAACCCTTTGGATACATTGAAGGAGAGGAATTGAAGAACAAGAAAACTATAGTTCATTGTTATCGTGACTTGCTTGTACTTGAGTCTGCATCCCTTTGTCCCTTGGAGCACTTTATGTTCTTCCCAAGCTTGCGTTTGCTTATGAGCTTGCTATCGAAAGATGTAGGATTGAGGTGGTGGAGGCCCAGGTGGAGGACTCAGTTTCTTCGGTTCGCAGACGTGCCGACAGAGGTTGTCACTTACGTAATCTTTAATTTACTTAATAGAAATATCTTTTCCTGTCCAATGATGTGCATTTAAATGAATATTGAATCCATGGATGCTTTTAATTGCTTATACATTGGTGATTATGTATGTTAGAGTAGGGCTAACACTATATTATATAGCATGCTTGTCTTGTTTGCTGTGGTTGAGAGAGCAAATTGTTAGCACAAGCGGGATTGGAAAAAGCTCAACGGGGATCTGTATCAACCGTCCGGAATACGATATGTTTCGAGATCCTTTAGTGTTAGATGTTGTGTTTCTCTTGCATATTGGGAAGGGATTGATTTCCACGGTTTCTCTGTCTGTTGTGGTACACCCCAAGCCATAGGAAGTTTTCTTCGCAATAGAATTGGTGACTTCGTTGGGGACATTCCTTGTTTTTGTTTGGGGTTGGGGCACAATGTGCTTGATATTATTGACTTGCTTTCTGTTTCTCCCCGTTTCTGTGTCACATTTCATATTATGTTCATCCCTGGACACTTCCATTTACTGGTTTGACCCTTCGCCTACTTTTTACCATTGCCTTCTCTGTATATGCAGGTTTTTGGCAAAAAGTCACGTACATACGCAGATTTTTGGCAAAAAGTCACGTATACATGCAGATTTTTGGCCAAAATCCGCGTATATATGCAACTTTTTGGCCAAAAGTTGCGTACATACGCAGTTGTTCTTTAAACAGTCGCGTACATCCTCCCTTTTGGCTTAGTTTAATGTTGTGGGAAGTCGCTGGGGGTTGTGAGTGTGGTTGGGTCTTCTTGGGTTCTGATGTTGTCTGTTGGATGCTTTTTTTGTGACCAGAGACCGCTTTTTTATTGATTTTTCTTGGAAAGTAGTTTTAGTCATTTATCTTTTTTGTTTTGCCATTAGTGCATTACTTTCTTCTGTCTCTGTGTCTTGCCGGGTTTGTGTTTTATACTTGCTGCAGAGACTGAGAGTTTTTAAATGACTTTTATTGCATTTTTCATTCTTTTATATTGAAAAATACAAAGTAGTTGCATTTTTTGCATATGGATTTAAGGAAGTACTTGCATTGGATTGCTTGGATTAGAGTTGTATTTAGGCTTTCATATAGGAAGGATTGCATTAACATTGAAATAATGATTTTTTATGCATCTCATGTAGTGGTATACCCTGTTTTTCATTTGACAAAGATTGCACTTAGCATTGTTTGTTATGGTGTGCATATTTATTTCACTGCTGAGTCATAATGTCATTGGTTGCACGGCCGTTTCCCTTTGAGTAATTACAACCAATTAAAATCAACGCTTAATTAAAATGATCTACACATTTTTCTTTTATAGGGTTCACAAACAAGATTAGAATTTAGGGTTTTGAAATAGTTCATTGTGAGTCAATTCTCCAAGATTACTAAACACAAACAAGTAGGTGTCTGTCCACGTGAGATAGTGAAATCCTTGGTATAATTAGTGTTTCTCATGACGCTCCTCTTACACGGAAGTTAAGCACAAGGTAGTGCCCGCGATTGTGATTGGGATGACCCCTGGTCACTTTATGTGAGCACCAGAGATATTTCAAGGATCGTATTCATATCTGGGGGCTCTTTTGAGTTTCGAGCTTTGCTACCCTGCCCATACGGTTGATCCCGCCTGCGGTTGTCCACCTGAGCATTGGTTATATTGGGGTGACCTTAGTTTCCTTACCTAGGTATCATAGGGGGTACTTGCAGAGGTTATTTTGTGGGTGTCCTGGCTAAGTAGAGGTCGGACAGCAGGTCGCTTTATGCGTTGAAGCTGAGGGCCACTATAATTGGTTACGTACCTCTACTTGTAGTGTATGGGAGTTTCAAGCCTCTTCTAGGCGAGACATATCTGCTGCATTCGGGAGCTCACTTATCCTCTCCTTGGCTTGCTTGAATTTTGGCTATAGATTTTCTTAGGAGTGTGCTATTTGTGTGCTAGTTGGCCTTTGGGATCGCAGCTACTTGAGTATATTTATGCTCTTTTGAGTTTGGGTCTTTTTATTTTCGACATGCTTTGTATCCTGTCACATGTCCTTGGTCCTAGTACAGACACTGGTGTCGGACTAGGGGGCATCACAGCCCCTTACCGTGCTCACGGATTTGGGAATGGTTATATTCCATCCTCTACTCCATTTGTGGAGGATTTTTATTTCCTTCACTCGGTCTTTACACCAGTGGTCACCCTCGTGGGGGTAGTAGTGGATACATGAACGTTGAGTCTTCACCTTACTTTCCTTTTTATGTCCCATCGTTCACCGCATGGTTTCTTTTGGGTGTATTTGTCATGATCATTCCTCCCTATATCCTATAGTTTGGATTCTTTATTGACTATTTTGGGTTGTTTTGGACTAATATGGTTGTCATGTAGAGTCTAGTTTTTGTACACTCTCTTCGAGGTTTCGACCCGTTCATTCCTATCACAGGTATTATGTCTGAACTGGCATATAGGTTAGGATTTCACATCCGTTTGCATTTTGCATTGCCTTATGACCATTCCATTTTAACCTTAGGTACGAACCCATTCCATGGTATCACAGAACCTTCATGCTATTGTTAGAAGTAGTACTATGTGAATGGTAGAGCTTTCTTATACATGGGTGTCCTAGTGAGCTCCCTTTTGCATTTGATATCCATGCTGTGAGTCCTCTCTTAGGTCCGGGAGTCGCTTTTAGTTCTGCCATGTCCTTGAGCAAGAGCTTCATACTCCTCTTGAACTTTATGCTGGCCATTTCCCCGGTACTTCCTTGTATATGTCAAGTTCTAATTGCATTATCATGAGTTTTGCTTGTCTTATCGAGCCTTACGCCGCCTTCCCTGACTTTGATCATCAACCATATAGCCCAAGCTTATCTCATGTCTAGCCAAGCAGAGCCTTTTTATATATATCGTTTGGAGCTTGATTCCCCATTTTTTTTTACTGGGAGGGGACTTTCCCCCGAGTGTCGTTATCCTGCACATGTTTCTTTGCATTGAGCATATGTATGTTCCACTGCTTGGAACTAGTTTGTTTGTCCCTTGATACTCGTCTCTTCCTAGATTTGTAACTATAAAGCACTTTTATTCTTTTTCAAGCTTTTCAAAATATCTGAAAAAGTCCAAAAAAAACCAAAAAACCAAAAAGCCGGACAGGAAGAAATGTTATCTTTGGTAGCAGTCGAGTTGTGTTGCCTTCGAACAGAGCACTGTATATCACATCTGTTGGTTGGGTTAATAGTTTGAATTTATGAGCTATATTCGTTTTTTGAGTTTATCTCCACCGATTGGTTAAGTTTCCAATCCCTATGGAGCCTATGTTGATGCCTCCTATGTTGCAGAGATGTCCCAGTTTTGTATATTGAGTCTATGCTGCCTATATTCAGTCATCATTCGCCTTTATGCTCTTATTCGGAGGAAGTTGAAGCCTGAGTCGGCCATTCCTCAGTTGTCTTGACTTTGCATGTCGACCATTCCTGGTACTACTACTCGTTTGTGCACATCTTGTCCTTCCACATTATACAACGTTGTTGAGTGCCTCGTGTTGGTTGATGGGGGATGCCTTAATACCCTCCTTCCAGCGGATTCCATCATATCGACTTCAGATCATTTATTCTGGGATAGCAGTCTAGAGTCATTTGAGTGCATTGAGACTTACAATCATCAGTGGTAGGTTCTCTCGCCATCGATAGTTTTTGGAAATACATCAATGACTTCTGATCGATGGATTCTTTCAAGTGTTCGACCTCAACACGTCTATTCGCACTTGTTAGATTGCACTCTAGTACTTTGGTTCCCATTTTCATTATCTGTGGGTGATCTCGCGTCTATTAACGGTATACATCAATGACCGGTAATCAGATGATGGACTACTATGTTCGACCTCAACACCTCTATTCACATAGTAGGACATGTACTCGTAGCAGTGTGTGTAGAAGACTTTCCAGATTGGTGGCATTTCACATATGTTATCTCCTTGATCGTGCCTATGTTCATGAGATTTCAGCTCTCGTGACTTGATTCCAGTGTATGTTAGATATCTTCAGCCATTATGGAGATCTTGATCCATTGTATATCTTCAACTTTCATGGAGATCTTGATCCTTTGTATATCTTCATCATGAATATTCTGATCTATTATATATTGTACGTGGCAATGACCACACATGTCATATTTTGTATCATGCATATTCATGGCCATTGTACTCTTATGTATCCGGGACTGCTGTATGTATTTGTAGTCATATGCAGAGTTTGATTATTGTACTATACTATTGGATAGATGGTTTTTCCACCTAGTTCTTCATCACTCCACTTCCGGGATGGATTTATAATGTATTTCGACCATCATGTTACCCCTCTGACCTCACACATTAGGGGGCATTTGTTACAGCTGATTTTACCACATATGGTAAATCACACATTTATGGCCTCCCCTGTCCCTCTGCAGACTCTTTGGACCCCATGGACTATTATTGTACCTTTGATGTTTCCAATATCATCCCTAAAAACACCTGTTATTTGCTATACGCGACTTTTAATCCATTTTTCGCGTTTATATGCGGATATTACCCTTAAACTTGCGTACATCGAGATGTGTGCAAAATGCCAAATATTTTTGGAGTTTACCTTGATGTTGATCCGAGTCACTTGTTTCTTGGCCTTCCATATGCCTCGAGATCGCTAGAATTTGACCTTCTATTACTCCATTGAAGCACTATATAAGGAACCCTTTGGATACATTGAAGGAGAGGAATTGAAGAGCAAGAAAACTATAGTCCATTGTTGCTGTGACTTGTTTGTACTTGAGTCTGCATCCCTTTGTCCCTTGGAGCACTTTGTGTTCTTCCCAAGCTTGCCTTTGCTTGTGAGCTTGCTATCGAGAGATGGAGGATGCTCAGGTGGAGGACTCAGTTTCTTCGGTTCACAGATGTGCCGACAGAGGTTGTCACTTATGTAATATCTGATTTACTTAATAGAAATATCTTTTCCCATCCAATGATGTGCATTTAAATGAATATTGAATCCATGGATGTTTTTAATTGCTTATACATTGGCGATTGCATATGCTAGAGTAGGCCTAACACTATATTATATAGCATGCTTGTCTTGTTTGTTGTTGTTGAGAGAGCAAATTGTTAACACAAGCGGGGTTGGAAAAAGCTTAATAGGGATCTACATCAGCCGTTCGGAATACGGTATGTTTCGAGATTCTTTAGTGTTAGTTGTTGTATTTCTCTTGCATATTGAGAAGGGATTGATTTATACGGTTTCTCTGTCTGTTGTGATACACCCCAAGCCATATGGAGTTTTCTCTGTAACAACAATGCCAAGGCATGTGTTGAACATACATTTGATATGTGCCCTCTTTTAAGACAAGTGTCCTAGTGTGTGACATGCTCGACGTGCGAGATACATTTATTCCACGCTTAGGGATACATCTTGTCTTCCCAATATTGATTGGCTTGGAACTCATTGTGCATTTATCTAGCCTGTGCTCAAGGTGCATTGTCAACAGGCACTCTTTATAAAATTGTCCACCCTTGGATAAATATGCAGTTTAAGATGGGTAATATCTCCTGTGGGCTGTCGTGGATATTAATTGAATTTTGTCATATGTTGTGCTTGATTCAGTTGAGAAGCCCATTGTCATTTTAATGCACCATCTAGTTTCCA
Organism: Pseudotsuga menziesii; assembly: GCA_001517045.1. Lineage (NCBI taxonomy): Eukaryota > Viridiplantae > Streptophyta > Pinopsida > Pinales > Pinaceae > Pseudotsuga > Pseudotsuga menziesii. Next base: position 343,938 of record LPNX011184534.1, read on the forward strand.
TATGAGAAGCATGAGTAGTTTATATTAGGGGTGGTTTAACTATACACTATTTTGGAATGAATTTGGATATTTCAGTGCATAGGTGTGTGGTCTAGCAGCAATATTTTGGAATGTATTTGGATATTTCAGTGCATAGGTGTGTGGCCTAGCAACAATTAATGTGTTGATTGGGTTTGTAGCAATGGGGAGTAGGTTCAAATCCTTTTGATTTTCCGAGTATTCAAATTTGAGACGATGAAAATATGTTTCTTTGCAAAATGCAGAGAAGCATTTAAGTCGTTATCCAAATGGAAGAATATTTATAATAGTGCATAAAAAGACGAGTGATTATAACTTGTCTAGAATCAACAATGGAAAAAAAAAAAATTTCATTAAGGCTTAGGGAGAAAATAAGTGACACAGAGAAATGCGGCGAGCTTCATGACAGAAGTTGTGGATAGGATTGATAAGGTTATGATTATATATTTTATAACATTTCACATTTTACAACGATGTCACATAGGTGGACATGGAAAGGTGTATTTGGATATCAAATTTTAATTAAATGAGTTGTGGATAGGTTTATAAGTTTATGATTATATATTTTATAAGATTTCACATTTTACAACGATGTCACATAGGGGGACATGATAAGGTGTATTTGTATATCAAATTTTAATTGAATTGGTAAGGCTTGTTTTCCTATATATCATAGATACAACAAAGTAGGACAAAGGAAAGTAAAACTTGTGTAGATTTTGGCTTTAGTACAAACATATGTGGCTATCCAAGATTCCTTAGTTGTGTCAATTATGGTTTTAGTACAAAATTGTGCTGCTGTCCAGAATTCCTTAGCTATTGGGTTTACTCTCCAATTACAAAAGTAGATCGTTATGAGCTGATCTGATTAAAATACAAAGAATGTACATTCAAATTATTCATTCTGAAGACCCCGTGCTCTCCTTCATGATCATGGGCGGTATCGAAGTCTAGTTGATTTTGACTATATGTATATGTAAATGAGTAGTTTCTTCTTATGACGATACCGATGTTTACTCAGAAAATATTTTGAAATCGGAGTGGTGAGCTAATGAGTGCTCATTGCATTCATTTCTTTGGGAGGCCCTTGCATCATATGAAGAGTTAGAAAGGCCCTGGTTTCGTTTGTCATGGAATTGGCTCTATTAAGATCTCCACCATTCTATAGTTCTCTTGGTAATTGAGTGTAGGTACAAATGGTTCCAACATTTGCTTGCTTGTATGGAAGGGAATTATGTGCCCATTTGACATGGAAGGATTGAACGCAGGTAAATCCATGAAAATGCAACTAGAGTAACCTCAAGATCCTTTGTAAGCCACGAGGAGCTTAAGGGTAGAAATCCAAACTAGTCGAGAAGACAATGAAAGATTGATTAGAACTCAAGAGAGGCAAAAACCAAATGAATGCTAGAATTACAACATAATCATGGTTCTAGTGACGGTGGAGGAAGTAGAGGTAGTTAAGAAGGGAGTCCTATAGTAGATATTGGGAATCAATAAGAAGATTATGAGAATAAATAAGTTATATAGATACTCCACATTATCCCTCTCCATCTAAGTCATCTATAAATGAATCATATACTTGTGAGGATCCTTTAAGAAACTAAGATGTGTCTCCAAGTAGATACCAAATAAGGAGACATGTTCGAGACCATTTACAATGGGATTTTCATAAGATAAAGACACCTATAATCAATGGTGAAAACAAGTTTGCATAAGATGTCAAAGCTTAGTTGTTGGGGACGAAAAATATTTCTAGTGACATTATTACTCTTCAAGCATGAAGTCTCTACTTTCTATTTATAATTTGCAAGGAAAGGCTTCTATTTAGTGGGATCATCACTAAAAACTATAGAAGATCAATGAAATGAAGGTTGAATGAAGTTCAATAAATACTTCCAATTAATAAGTATATTTCTCACCATTACTACGAGGAATATACAAGAGTTACACAATCTTAAGTTGGGAAACATGACAATGGATGGATATGAAAGAAAAGGTTTGGAACTGTCAGAGAAAGTCAAGTAAATCACATATGAGAATGTAAAAATACAATGCATTGCATTTTATAGGCATGGCACCTTCATTCTAGAATGACCATATTCAATTTGATGAACCCAAAGCATTTCTAGAAGCAATTTAGAAAGCCAAACACTTGTATGATGAAAACAAGAGCAAATAAGATTTTTAGAATTCTTGGAAGGATAAGAAGGGAGATAAGTAAGAGTAAAGGAAAAAGGGTTTCCAATCTCCCTTCTTAGAAACAATGCCAAAGACTTTCTAACAAAATTAACTAGCTCAAAGTGGGATAAAGATGGTGGAATCTTTGGGCAAAAGACAATACAACTAATTAACTGTTAGGGTTTTGGAGAGGAACATATGTATAAAGATTGCCCACATCAAAGAGGAAAAATGAAAACTATTCACAACATAGAATCATTCACTATAGTTAATTATTTGGCACATAACATTCCCTACATCTATGCACTAAGGAGATCACCAATCAAATATGATCAAATTGAAGGTAAGGTTGCAAAACAATCTATTTTAATTTTAATTGACCCCAATGCATGATAATTATGTTCCTTAATCTTGTTGATAATTTTCTTCTTAAGTGGTGTAACCATACCAAGCTGGTAAGTCTAGTTAGCTACTAGAACCAAGAGGAAAAACAATGGGATGGTTAAAAGGTGTTCCTTAGAGATGAATGTATTCTATACCATGTAGATTTGGATATATTATCACTTGGTTTATATGATGTTGTCATTGGAATGGATTGTTTGGAGCTAAACCATGCCTTTCTTGATTTCTACTACAAATACATTTTATTGTCTTGGATATGAAAGAAACCAAATGTCAATGAAAGGTATTCCAAGGCCAATATTTGTAAGGAAGATTCAACCTTACAAATGAATAAGTGTTTTAGAAAAAGGGTGTAAATTGTATGCATCTTGTGTTGTGGAATTGACAAAAAACGAAGTCCAAGTCTTGTGGATTTTCCAGTATTGTAAGAATTTGAAGATCAGTTTCTAGAGGAAATTCCTCAATTACCTCCAAAAAGAGACATTGATTTCTATAATGATTTTACTTAGAGTTGCTCAATATCAAAGAATCCATATAGATTGAGTACAATAGAGTTGAAAGAGCTATAAATGCAATTGAAATATTGTTAAAGAATGGGTCTATATGCATAAGAGTCTCACAGTAGGGATAACTGACATTGTTTGTAGAGAACAAAGCCAAAACTTCGAGGTTATGTATTGGCTATAAGCAACTAAATAAATCTATTGCTAGAAATAAATATCCCCTATCCATAGTATGATTTATTTGATTAACTGAGGGTAGCAAATAATTTTCAAAGATTGACTTGAAGATAGGATACCATCAAGTGAAGATAAAGGATGTATATATTTTTAGAACAACCTTCAAACTAGATATGGACACTATGCATTTGTAGTGGTGTTAATTGCTTTGGAAAATGCATTAACTAGTTTTATGTATCTTATGAATGAGCTTGGATATGTTTGTAATTTTTTTTCCTTGATGATACTCTGATTTGCTCAAAGTTAGAAGAAGTGCATGAAGAACACTCGCGGTAAGTTTCACAAATGTTGAGAGAACACCAACTCTATGCAATTTTGAGTAATTGCTCTTTTTATTAGAGGAAAAATGTAATATTTGGGACATTATCTTCGAGGAAGGGATAATGGTGGACCTAGAGAGACTTGAATCTATAATGGGATGGCCTACCCCTAAGAATATATGTGAGGTCATTCATGGATTTTGATAGTTATTCTAAAATATTCTTGAAGGGATTTTCTTGGATTCCATATCATATTACCTCTCTCCAAAAAAACGCAAGTAGTTTGAACGTATACAAAAATATGAAGCCGGGTCCAACTATTGAAGAAATTGCTCACTACTGCCCCAATTCCTAAAATTGCATATCCTAGTGAAGAATTGTTGTCTGCACATATGCTTGCAAAATTTTTTTGGGTGGAATTATCACCCAAAAAATGGACATGTGATGTACTATGGATCTTAGAAGCTTCAAGAACATGAAAACAATTATGCCACACACAATTTAGAGCTTGTTGCTATAGTGAATGCATACAAAAGTTTGGAGTCATTATTTGATGGGAAGGAAACTCAAGGTAAGAAGTAAAGAGAACATTGTTGTCGATGCACCCATTAAAATATTACATGCAATGAATGCTACAACAATTAGTATGTGTAAATTGTATTTAAAGAACGTAATGTTTGAGCCTCTTGTGATAGATGAATACTACCTTCAAATAAATGAATAATTATAATTGCAAAATGTTCAATAGAAGTATGAAGAGTATAAGATAGCAAATGATAGAATTTTTATGCACAAAAATTGAATATATGTTTTGTTGATGGAGTTGAAATGAACCGAGGTCAATGGTAGGGGTTCTCCTTGGTAAGAATTTGCAGTTAGAACTCAAACAATTTAGAGTAGAGAACTGCCCGAATTCTATCCCAGTCACTAGTTCTATTGGTAGCACCCCCTTTTTTATTTTTTGGCCTAAATTTACAACTTTATTGAAACCTAGTAGGGTGCCCTTGCAATCAAAACCATAAATTGACCCTTGAATTGAACTGGTAGAAATCAACCCCCAATTACAACTTGATTGATGTCGTTGTCTTATCAGTTGACATTGTTGTAATGGTTATTGTAACAAAAAGACCAAAATCAACTTGCGACTCGAAAATAAGTGCTACATGTAACACACATTTCTTTTGTTGGGTTACATTTTCTTGGAATTTTTTTTTTTTTAGAAAAATAAAAAACGCAAAAAACAACACATTAAAACAATTCAAAAGAAAACAAAATAAAAATATATATTCAAAATAAATTAAATTTTAAAATAAAAGAAAAAAAATTGAAAAACAAAAACAAAAACAAAACAAAAAGGAAAACATTTTGTTTTAATTAACAGAAAAAACAAAACAAAATTAAAAATTAAATCAAACATACTTAAAAAAACCCAACTCTCCTGCCTTTCTTCCTCCCCCTCCACCCTCTTCCTCTTCCCTCCCCTTTGCTTCCCTCCCTCTCCCTCTCCTTCTACTGTCCCCTCTCTCTCTCTCTTATAATTTGGTCAAAATTCTATTGGGTTTTCTTCATACCTAATGAAATACCGCATTATTAAAATATTATCCTCTACAAGGTCCTTATCAAATAATTGGGTATAGGTCTTTAAAAGTCACTAATTCCATGCTTCTAAAAAATGGGGCATAACAAGCCCACACCTCTCTTTGGCATTTTAGTAGTCCTCCTCACTAAAAAAACTCTTAAAATTTCATCAAATTATGAGTTAATATGTTTTTGTTATGGTGAAAAACAAATTTGACTCCAAACTTCTTTTAATAAATATTTTCCATACACTGATGTCACATCCTACTAATGTGTCATGTTAGGTGGCAGGTAGTAATGTGGCATTGTAACACACCTAGATGCTTACATGGAATCCTCTGGTCCCTCCGTGTCAAACTCCCGTTAGTCCCTGTCCATGTCATTACGCTACTGCAAATTTATCCACACTATTTTTTAACATCAAGGAGAAGAACCTTGCAGATGGATATTGACTATTGATCTCAAATCCCATAAATGATATGATCAATTCACGGTAGGTCACTATATCCACCTCCTTTTCCTTTACATGTTCTTGCATGCAATCCCCATCGTTGTTTTAATAAATGTGACAAGATCATGACTGTTCATGCAATCATCCCTCGTACTAAAACTCAGTCACTCCCCCCTAGGCAGAGATACAAAATATACTATTGTAAATAACATGATTTAATAATAGCCATTTTGTGAGGAATTCGAACCACTAGGTGAGTAATTTGAACCACAGGATAATCTAGGAGCGTCTGAGTGAAGCTCACAAATCAAATTTGGTGCAAGAATTAGCAAAAACGATCAAATGAGAAGCAAAATTACACACACAATGTGAACATAAACAAGATAATTTCGGACTGTCCAACCATGAAACATGTTATTATCAGGTATATAATACAATACAATAGTTTCATGAGGCTTTGGAAGCCAATTGTGAGCATACAAGTCAAAATTGCCAAAATGGCATCAAACCCCCCTAGGTGGGCCAATCATGTCCCAAATCAACCCAAACAACCACGAATTTCTGATTTTTCATAGATGATGTGTTGTGGACCAATTATTACACCTTGGACAGCATGGGTGTGGAAAACTGGGTGGTTTAGAGTCTCAATGCAGCATTTAATGCACCAAATCAAGCCAAATTTGGCCAAAATCCCACTCTAGCGCTCCAAGTCAACTTGCCTGTCCACATTCAATGAATGGGAGCACACCAGCAATGATGGGGGCGCATATGTGGCTGTTGAATGATATGGAATGCTCATGTGGGTGTGAAAGTTGCACTATGACTTGGCATTTGTCCACCTAAGTACCCCTAGTCCACCTCATAGTGTACTAAAGCTTAAAAAAGCAATTAAATTGACTAATTAGTGTAACTAAGGTACTAATGATAGATTACTGTTCTAACACTATCCCTTAATCCAACAACTAAGTACTGCTCACAAAATGATGGAGGCCTTGGCAACAATGGCTCAAGTCACCTCAATTACATAATTCAGAAATTACAATTTTATTTGTCCATGTGAACCGAGGAAAAGAAGGAAAACCTCATGGGATAAAAACTCCCTTCAAGAATGGACATGGGGCTAGACCTGCAATAAATAACAACAAATTACCATCCTTCACTCACCCCATGCAAATATCTCAGGTAGGTGAAGGTATTCTCAGTGAAAGCCTTGGTAAAAATATCAGCAGTTTGCTCGGTGGATGGGTAATACTGCAGTGAGATCACTCTGTCATGCACTAAGCCCCGAATGTAATGCATGTGTATCTCTATGTGTTTTGTCCTCTACCTCTATACTGGATCAGTAGATATCTTGATGGGACTCTGATTTTCCACCCAAATGTTGGTTGGAGAATCAATTGTGACACCAAACTCCCGAAGAATTCCCTGTAACCAAACACACTGTGTAGCATCATTGATTGCTGCCCTATACTCGGCCTCTCCTGATGAAAGTGAAATGGTGTGTTGTTTCTTACTTGAACAAAAAATGGGACCTTCAGCAAACATGAAGACAAAACTTGAAGTTGACTTCCTGTTAGTTGGATAGCCGACCCGATCTGAATCAGAAAATCCAGCTAGTTGAAGTGAGGAACTAGCTCTGTAGTGCACCCCAAAATTCTTGGTACCCTGGACATACTGGAGAATTATTTTTGCTGCCCTCCAATGGAACTCATGTGGCTGGTCCATATGTCTTGCTACATCACTTACAACATAATACAAATTAGGTCTTGTGTGAGTGAGGTAGAGCAAGCTGGCCACTAGTTGCCTGTAGAGTGTAATATCCACCAATGGAGAATTGCCAAAGTCATGCATTTTAATATTAGAAAAGAAGGGAGACTTGGCTGCCTTACAATCAGCCATGTTAAACTTATTTAGCAGGTCTGAAGCATACTGTGGTTGACTTAGCTTGATGCCCCTTTCATTTTGCTTAATTTCCAAGCCCAAAAATTGCCTTAGCAATCCTAGATCTGTCATGGCAGATTCACTGTGCAAAGATGACTTAATTTAGCCAATTAAATTGGTGCAACTACCTGTAATAACAAGATCATCAACATAAAGAACAATGACCTGCAAAGTACCATCATGTTGCTGCAAATACACATTGGGGTCTGATTTGCATCTAGTGAAGCCAATTGAAAGAAAGAAAGCATCCATTTTTGCATACCAAGCCCTGGGAGCTTGCTTGAGTCCATACAATGACTTCTTCAACCTACATACCAATGAAGGATCCTCTTGGAAAACTTTAGGCTGCTGCATATATATTTCTTCCTGTAGCTCACCGTGCAAGAATGCACTCTTAACATCCATGTGGTGAACTTCCCAATTTTTACTAGCTGCCAGTGCTAGAACTAGTCTAATTGAGTCCATGTTTGCAACCGGTGCAAAGGTTTCTGTGTAATAAACACCATGGAGTTGAGAATAGCCCTTAGCAACTAATATTGCCTTATGTTTCAGATCAAAACCATCAGCAGCAACTTTGGTCCAGAAAACCCATTTGCATTGAACAACTTTCCTCTTGGGAGGAAGGGGAACCAATTCCCATGTATTGTTCTCTTGGAGGGACTGAAATTCATCTTCCATTGCTGATTTCCATCTAGGTTCATTACAAGATTGCTGATATGTGTGAGGATCAGACCCAAATAGCATATAACAGTGCTCAACAAGAACACAATCACTTGCAAAGGAAGCTTTACTAGTTTGTGATCTAGTCTTCCTGGGCTCATGGGGATTGCCTGCCAATTGATCCTCAGCTGCTTGTACAATTTTCTCAGCCCACTTGGGACTAGATGGTGAGTCATATACAACAATATCATCTTCAACAACATTTTTATCAAAAATATCAGAAAAAACATAGCATTCATCATCACTTACATCTTTGAATGGTCGAGGAGAGGAACATTCCCCTGGTGCAAGCTCGAAATCAGGAATTGGATCTTCTTCAAATTTCACACTTCTCTCAACAAATGTCTTGCAAGTGGAGGTATCAAAGAGCTTATAACCTTTGGTTTCTTCACCATATCTAACCATTATGCACTCCTTGCTTTGTGGTTGCAAGGCTTTCCTCTTCTCAGAGCTTTGCTCAGGATGCTTCCCAACTGCACACCCCATGCATTCTCCAGTTGATGAATTGATTTGTGGAAGACCTTCCACCATCTCATCTCTATGAAGTTCCTGAAGGTACCTATAATTCATGTGACCAAACCTCTCATACCATAGTTTGGAAACTTCATTGGCATGTGAGTGAAATGCTTGATCACTGGAAGTGGGGATGAAGTTTGAAAACTTGTACATCCTCTCATGATGATCAACATACCCAACTGCAATAATTTGGTCTGTTGAGATTTCAAACATATCAGCAATGTCAGGAGTGAAGATCAATCTCTTTGGTTCTACTATATGGTTCATCTGATAGACTGACAACAAGTTTGCTGCAAGGTCTGGTACATACAATACTTCACTGAAGAAGCCATGCTCTAAATCAATCCTCCCAATCCCTTTCGTTTGGAGTTCTGAATCATCCCCCATTTGAACTGCTGGGCTAGCATTCGAACTCATGGAGGAGAAGAGCTCTCTCTTGGATACCATATGTCTAGAATCCCCCGAATCAATGACAAAAGATGAAGAGTTAGAAGCACCTTCCACCAAAGCATGACATTTCTCCTTGCTCTCACTTGAACTGGAGTTGCCATCCTTCTTCCTTGCGCTTTCAGGGACTGGAATGTTGTTCTTCCCTAGAAGTTGCGCCATGGTGTCAATGGTATTTTTCATGCATGAGCTCTCTGGATGCCATCCCTTGTGGCAATAGGTGCATTTGGCCTTCTCTTTTCCCTTCTTGTCCTTCTCCTTGGAAAGATTCGAACTTGCATCACTAGATTTGTTTTTTTCTGGGTTCTTCTTCTTCTGTGGCAGCTATGAATTCTTGGGCTTGGGCTTTCCCTTTGAGGAATTCAAAACTCCCGCTACTAGAGCTTGATCCTTGGTCTTGATGGAGCCCATTTGGACCAATTTGTCTTGCTCTTGAGTGAGTGACTCCATGAATTTTCCAGACTGGGCATTTGCCAGTTTCGAAGTGTTAACTTACCGAAATGGAATGTACTCACAAAAACTGAGAAATCTGGCCCCAACTTCGAAAGTATAGACAAGATCAATTGGTATTATTTATTTTCAATGCCACACTACTTCAACTGCAAGACAAGTGACTTAAAATTGGTGAAGAAATCCTGGATTGTGTCATAGTGCACTGGGTTCAAGCTGATAAGCTCATTCTCAAGCTGGTGACCACGTAGCTTATCAATTTTCCCAAATAAAATCTCTAGTTTTACCCAGACCTCATTGGTTGTTGTCAAACTGTCAATGTGGAACAATAGCTCTCTCGAGATGCTTAGACACAACAATCCAAATGCCTCATCCAATCTGTTGAAGTACTTGGCTTTCTCAATAGCAGACTTTGGTTCCACCTTAGTGCCCATGATAACTCTGTAAAGCCCCTTGGATCTTATCTAAATCACCATCTATGCCTTCCAATCAAATTTTTTTAAGGGTGGTAACATGATGTGGGTAGCCTCCATTTCCGCCTATGCTGACGATGAAGAAATTTGCTGGATGTTCTACAGAAACTCAATTTCAATTTTATCTAGAACTCCACTAAAAATGCAGCTCAAATCACTATGAATCTGTCTGCAACTAAAAAATATCCAACAGGATCTGATACCATGTGAGTAATTCGAACCACATGAGAATGTAGGAGCGTTATTGAAGCTCACAAATCAAATTTGGTGCAAGAATTAGCAAAAACCATCAAATGAGAAACAAAATTACACACACAATGTGAACAAAAACAAGATAATTTCGGACTATCTAACCATGAAACATGTTATTATCAGGTATATAATACAATACAAGAGTTTTGTGAGGCTTTGGAATTCAATTGTGAGCATCCAAGTCAAAATTTCCAAAATGGCATCAAACCCCCCTAGGTGGGCCAATCATGTCCCAAATCAACCCAAACAGCCAGGAATTGCTGATTTGTCATAGCCGATGTGTTGTGGAACAATGATTACACCTTGGACAATGTGGGTGTGGAAAACTGGGTGGTTTAGAGTCTCAATGCAACATTTATTGCACCAAATCAAGCCAAATTTGGCCAAAATCCCACTCTAGCGCTCCAAGTCAACTTGCATGTCCACATTCAATGAATGGTAGCACACCAACAATGATGGGGGCACATATGTGGCTATTGATTGAGATGGAATGCTCATGTGGGTGTGAAAGGCCCACTATGACTTGGCATTTGTTTACCTAAGCACCCCTAGTCCACCTCATAATGTATTAAAGCTTTAAAAAGCAATAAACTTGACTAATTAGTGTAACTAAGGTACTAATGATGGATTACTGTTCTAACACATTCACGACAATCACATCATGCTAAGTCCTTCTCACTTACTTTAGCATGAATGGATGAGATCCATTGATCTAACTTTCCCAATGCAATCTCAACAGTTCATGGCAATACCCCTTGTAATAAGACTCAATAACCTCATCTTGTGTAGATGACTAGGATCTAAAGATATGAACCGCTCGATCAAATATCAACTATTCATGACATGTTCCCTCGTTTTATGTCTTGGTTATGTTCCCATGCGTGAATGTATAGGATCTACCGATATGATCCTCTTGGCCCAATATCATCCATTTGTAGAAAGGGTACTTGTGTTATTACACAAAAACTTATATTTGTGTGGATGGTCATGATTGGATGGTGTGAGTATCCTGATTTAATGTAGGCCATTCACACAACCTCTCCTGTTATCATTTGGTCATTTTCCCTTACACGAATGGTTGTGATTTAATGATTCAGTGAAATTTCTATGATGCCATCCATTAGTCATCCTTTTTCTACCAATATAATTATGAACCCAAGAGCATAGCATTTTGAACCTCTATTAACTAACATAATCAATTTTTTTTATCAAATTCGAAAATTTTACCCAATTTTCCTTGGAACTATGTACCATTCTTGTTGATGACCACAAGCTCTAGTCCATGGGTTTGTTAAAACACCATTTGAGCATTTTAAAACCACAAATTTCTCAAATGCATTTATCAAACACTTTTCCTAAAAAGTCAGGTTTCTTCCTATAAATGTTGATTTTGGTCCATATAACCCCAATGCTAAATGAAGAGTTCTGATACTACACTATAGCGTCCCCATCCATGATTCTGGCCATGGAATGAGTAGCTTTGAATTTCCTCATACAAATTTTTTCCCCATGGATGCCATTATCCAAATTTAGAACTAATTTAAGCAACCCATGACCAACATGAATTAAGACATGCATATATAGTTGCATAAACATATGTTGCAATGGAATTATAATGTATTCGCATACACAACATGCCTAATAATACAATTTTCATAACAGAAGACAAATACACTTTGCATATTCATAGACACGATCAAAACTTATCATTTTAACAAAGAATATCTAAGCAAATGGTTGCGTAAGAGCGATTTTCCACCCAATTGTAAGTATCAACTGCAGACACCACCCCCAAAGTGGACTATGAGGAAACCATGGTGATGGAAATAGAAAATGTGGCCTTCTCAAGCATCCAAGAGTAGAAAATTTGGATCCAAACTTCTTTTATTTTCCATACACTAATGTCACATCCTACTAATGTGTCGTGTTAGGTGGAAGGTGGTACTGTGGAATTGTAACACACCTAGACCCTTACATGGAATCCTCTGGTCCCTCCATGTCAAACTCCCCTTAGTTCCTGTCCATGTCATTACACCACTACAGAATTATCCACACTATTTTTTAACACGAAGGAGAAGAACCTTGCAGATGAATATCGACTATTGATCTCCAATCCCATAAATGATATGATCAATTCACGATAGGTCACTATTTCCACCTCCTTTTCCTTTACATGTTCTTGCATGCGATCCCCATTGTCGTTTTAATCAATGTGACAAGATCATGACCGTTCATGCATTCATCCCTCATACTAAAACTCAGTCACTTCCCCCTATGCAGAGATACAAAATCTACTGGTGTAAGCCGCATGATTAATCATAGTCATTCACGACAATACACATCATGCTAAGTCCTTCTCACTTAATTTAACATGAATGGATGAGATCTATTGATCTAACTTTTCCAATGCAATCTCAATCGTTCATGGCGATGCCCCTTGTAATAGGACTCAATAATCTTATCTTGTGTGAATGACTAGGAACTAAAGATATGATTCGCTTGATCAAATATCAACACTTCATGACATGTTCCCTCCTTTTATACCTTGGTTATGTTCCCATGCGTGAATGTATAGGCCATCTACCGATATGATCCTCTTGACCCAATCTCAACCATTTGTGGAAAGGCTACTTTTGTTATGACACGAGAACTTAAATTTGTGTGGATGGTCATGATTGGATGGTGTGAGTATCCTTATTTAATGTAGGCCATTCACACAACCTATCCTGTTTCATCTGGTCATTTTCCCTTGCATGAATGGTTGTGATTTAATGATTTAGTGAACTTGCTATGATGTCATCCATTAGCCATCCTTTGTCTACCAATAGAATTGTGAACCCAAGAGCATAACATTTTGAACCTTTATTAACTAATAGAATCACTTTTTTTTACCAAATTCAAAAATTTTACCCAGTTTTCCTCGGAACAATCTTCCATTCTTGATTTTACCCAGTTTCCTAGGAACACTCTACCATTCTTGTTGATGACCACAAGTTCTAATCCACGGGTTTGTTAAAACACCATCTGAGCATTTTAAAACCACAAATTTCTCAAATGCATTTCATCAAACACTTTTCCTAAAAATTCAGGTTTCTTTCTATAAATCTTGATTTTGGTCCATACAACCCCAATGCTACAATGAAGAGTTCTGATACTACATCCATGATTCTGGCCATGGAATGAGTAGCTTTGAATTTCCTCATACAATTTTTTGCCCCATGGATGCCATTATTCAAATTTAGAACTAATTTAAGCATCCCCATGACCAAGATGAACTAAGCCATGCATATGCAATTGCATAAACATAAGATGCAATGGAATTATAATGTATTCACATACCCAACATGCTTAAGAATACAATTTTCATAACATAAGACAAATACACTTTGCATATTCATAGACATGATCAATACTTATCATTTTAACAAAGAATATCTAAGCAAATGGCTGTGTAAGTGCGATTTTCCACCCAATTGAAAGTATCAACTACAGATACTACCCCAAGGTGGACTATGAGGCAATCATGGCGATGGAAACACATACATGCTTTAATCCCACTCAACCCAACCCATATGATCTCATGATTATCCAACCTACTCATGACTGAGAAGTCATTGCATTCAACCATCATAGCCATGTAAATATTTTCCAATATCTCACAGAACACAAGGAAGGCCTACTCTTTCTCTGCACAACAGCTCCTCATAGTACCCAAGCCTTACAATGCTTTTCAATGTGTGTAGAAAGAGTCCAACCTATTGTACGATTTCATAGAACCTCTTGTAAAATCAATTCATTCCTTCTCAAGGATCCAAGAGTAGAAAATAAAAAATTGGTAAAGGTTCTTATCTTTCCCAACCTCTATGATCACCTACAACAATCATCTTCATTCTAATGTCGGCAATTTTCTCTTCACAATGTTAATTTCTGGTTATTTTCCTAGTTTGGTATTTTATGGCTATATGGAGAAAAACACTTGAAGGTTATGCGGGTATGAATTTTGCATGGAAATGAGTGATAGAACCCCAATGAAGATGAGAGGATTGATGAAAAAAATACTGTATTTACTTCTTACCATATAATGAAGGACTCTTACAGTTGTCATAAAAAGTATATCCCTCCCATGCTTCCATAACTTCATGAGAAGACTTTCCTAGCAAGCTCACACATGCATTCAATGATTGGATTTGATAAGTCAAAGGAAATATATGGCTCATTTAAGACACATATCATAAAATGGATGAGTTCTTAGGATGACACTTGGAAAAAGATGATTTAATCTCCCAAAGCCCCCTACGACGAGCTTTCCTCTTCCTCCTTAGATGAATCATAGCCCCTATAATGCTCTTTACATAGCCATCTTGGACCATTATATTATTTTCCAACATAGTATTTATGTAGTTTTAAATCATCATGATAAGCCTAACACACGACCCATATGTGGACATTCACATCATACATGCCTAGCCGTTCACTAGTAAGGCCTTTGCCTTGAGCTCCCCAATAGGAATATTTACTAGCATAATACCTCATTTTACAAAATTTGATTTATTTCATTCCAAGGATCAAAATTGGGATATTACAATCTGGGTAATACCTTGGAATAGTTTCTTAATTTCCCATCTCAACTCATTGACCTTGTTTCTAGTTTTCTCTACAATCTATCATAAGAACCCTCAAGGGATTTGATTTGAAGCAATTATGTGTGCATTCAAATCACACTATTTTATGTTGAGGTGGTAAGTGACATGAAATTGAACAAGGAAAGCTACAAAGTAACACACTCTAAAGTTAGGATGATCACCATCTCCATTGTTGGAAAGAACATTGTGATATAAAATAAAACTCATAAATTTATTAATCAACCCAAATCCCAAATAAAATTGGAAAATTTGAACCCAATTTATAATGAATTTGGAAAAAACAAAAGAGAAAGCTAATAGCCAAACCCAAGGGTGTATTAGATACTTCGTTACCAATGATGTGGAAAATACCACTCATGAAAAGATTTTGACACCAGTGTGAGATACAAATGTATAATTTACTTTTACTAACCAAAACATAAACGTACATTGCTTTATATGAAAATTGTTTCAACAAACTAGGAGGTAAAATCTCAACAAGATCTTAAAAAATAACAACTAGAGATAATTAAATATAAGCTCTCAACTACTCTATGATAATAGAAAACCAAATAGCTACGGAAAACAATAATAATTCTTTATTTGTACATACAACATGAATATTATAAATATTCAGAAACAATCATATGCTAGGAATCCCTATCACACATAGACCTTGATATGGGTGGAGAAGGAGAGATAAGGGAGGAAATGCCAGATGAAATGCTGAAAGAGTAGCACCTGCTAATTGAAATAGGACAAGAAGAAAACTATGTATCAATTCTTCCAGAACAACTGGTCTTTGAAGTCAAATTTGGAGCCTTGGGGTTGGTCATGAGATCCAAATCTAAGTCCTCGCAAAAGGTCGAAGTATAGAGAAGAAGAAAAATATCTACCTAAGTAGGGAAGGAAGAAAGTCTAACAAAACTCATAGGGAAGAGCAGGAAAATAAATAAAAAGTGAAAGGGAAGCAAGCCATTCTATATCAACATACTAAAATCTTGGCATCACCATAAAAATAACTTCTTGGAGCAAATGAGAATCAAAAGGAAAGGAACAACCCCCTCAACCCCAAGAAATGATGAAAGTTGTCTCCTAGAACTATAGAAGATTGGGAGGTAAATAAAAGGTATAAGTAATAAGGAGTATGATTAAAAGCAGAAATATCTCCATTCTTCTTGTCTAAGAAACAAAAATGAGTGAGGAAGATAGCGAGGAGATAATGAGGAAAGTATGGAAAAATTGTGAAGGAAGGTTCCTATAAGCAATAGGAAATTCAGGAGGCATCATTACATGGTGGGATAAGAGGAGGTTCTCCCTCACTGCTGAATGGAGACACCCTAATTAGTTGATGGTAGAATTAGAAGATTCAGAGGAGAATGAAAAAATCAAAATCTGCAATGTTTACGGTTTTGTCCTGCACCAAAAGAAACAAGCATTTTGGAGCTCTCTTGAAGAACTTAACATGAGTGAATTGCACCATAAAAATATTGTTTATGGAGTTTTCAATACCACCATATCTCCTTCCGAAAGGAGGGTGGCTCAAACGTCTCTGACTCCTTTGGGTCAATGCCCAAGGAAATGCAGACAACGTGGAACCTTATAGATGTTAAATAAATAAAAAATGTGTCTTTCACGTGTAACAATAGAAGAGTAATCTCTGGACATATTACTACAAGTCTAGACAAGTTTTTGGTAAGTATTCATTTTTTTTTGGTTAAAAAGAAGTATTCCCTCTTCAAGGATTTATCCTTCTTGTGTTTCAAACCATAAGCCCATTTTGCTAGATTTCTTGACTTCTGAGAATTTTGACTCTATCCCCTTCAAGTTCAACTCTTCCTGGGTCATAAAGGAAGAAGTCTCTAAGATTGTTAAGCATGTGTGGATGGCGCATATAAATGGAACCCTGAGTTTTATTTGGGAATCAAAGAACCTTGAGTTTTATTTGGGAATCAAAACTAAGAGCAACTAAATTTGCTCTTAAGCTATGGGGAAAAAACCTCCTGGAACTTGGTCAAGAGTAGCAAAGGCTTCAGGTGGACCTAGGAAAGTTACAAAATGGGAAAGCAGTGAGATTATAGAGGAAGTTTGAGAGGATAAAAGAAGTGGAAGAACATATCCCAAGTCTGGAAAAAAAGGAAGAAGAAGAATGGAGGCTAAAGTTTTAGAGTCTCTGGCTAAAGGATGGAGACAAAAACACTAAGTACTTTCATAATAGGTATAAGGAAATTATGTTGAGGAACAATACAATTTTCGAATTGAAAAGTTAGGGGGGAGAAAATAACTTCTTTTCAACAAATTAAAGAAGACGCATATAAGCACTTTCAAACTCTGTACCAAGAAGGTGGGGTTGCGGAATTAGGATCCTATGAAAGCATCTTTGAAAACATCCCTGTTCTTGTGACTAAAGAAGAAAATGATTCCCTCTTCAACCCAATTGTTGAAGGGAAATCAAGGCAACAATATGGTCCTTGCAACCAGATAAAGAACCTAGCTTGGACGACTCCCCAATTCGTTTTTATAGAAAATATTTGAACATTATTGATGGATTTGTGTAGAATTCTTAATTGATTAATGGGAAGAGACAAGATTGGGGAAGCAACAAACTCCTCCTTTATTGCCTTGATCCCCAAGGTTAAAATTCCAAATTCTCTTAAAATATTTAGGTCCACATCTTTGTGCAACTCATCGTACAAGATTCTAATGAAAATTATTGCAAGTAGGCTTTAAAAAATGCTCCCCAAAATTATCTCAAAGAGTCAGGGTGGCTTCATTGTAGACAGACAGATCACATACAACATCATTATGGTGTAAGAGGCTATTCATTAAAGTTATGAAAGGAAAGAAAAAGGTATGGTTATCAATTTAGTTATGGTTAATGCCTTTGATAGAGTAAGACATAGCTTCCTTTTTAGGGTCCTAGAGAGCTTTGAGTTTTGTGAGAAGTTGATTAAATGGATTAGAGCTTGTATAATCAGCCCTTGGATAGTGCCCTTAATGAGTGTTTTGAGAAGTTGATTAAATGGATTAGAGCTTGTATAATCAGCCCTTGGATACCACCCTTAATCAAAGGAAGAACATCAAACTTCTTCAGAGAGTCTAGGGGTCTCTGTTAGGGTTTCCCCTTGTCTCCCTTCCTTTACATAATCATGGAAGAAGCCATGAGAATATTTTTAAATAAGAAAATGGAAGTCAGTTCTCTTCTTGGAATTGTAATTGCAAGAGTAGTCAAACCTGCTAACCATGCCTAATTTGCAGATGGAACCATTATGCTTGGAAGTGCTCCTAAGATTATAGCAAGAAACTTCAAACATGCCATGTCCTTATTTTTGTTGGATTTAGGAGGGGAAACCAATGTAGGGAAATGTTGCATTTACAGTTGGCACTGCTCTCCTCTTCTTACTTATGAATTATCAAGGATCCTTGGTTTCAAAGGAGTGGGTTGTTGGATGTCTTTCAAATATTTGGGGATCCCAATTTCTCTCAAGATGAGTAAGGCCAATGAATGGGAAGGCGTTATCCAAAGGATCATATGACGGATCCAATCTTGGGAGTCAAATGGATAAATTTAGTTGGGAATATCACATGATAAAATTGGTACTCTCCTCCATGCTTGTATTTCTTTGTTCTTCTCTCTTTGTTCCTGTAGGAATAATGAACAACCTTAGTAAATATATAAGAATTTTTCTTTGGCAAGGGGTAAAGAAGGGCACAAGAAATTCCATCCACTGAAATGGGAAAACATGCGCAATGAAAAAGGAAAAGGAGGAACAACAATCAGGGAACCGAGACTGATGAATATAGCCCTGGGAGCAAAGATTATTCGGAGAACCATTTATGTAAAGAAAGAATGGTGGAAATAAGCACTTTGCAAAATGTATATGAAAAGATCCAAGCTTCACTGCTTAGATAGATATCTTTAGGGGTAGGGGTTACAGAAATGGAACCTGTGTAAGGATGCCTCCAAGTTAATGAGGGAACATCTGCATTAGCTTCCAGGAAATGGAAAAAGATTGATATATGGGAGGATAGGATATTGAACAATCTACCATTGAAGGAGAAATAATATCTGAAAGGAATAAAGGACTGGTTCATAGAGACTCTTTATGAAGCTCTGTGTGAAACTCTCCGTCTGACATGATAATGAGAGATGGAAAGATTGGAAAAAGGATTGAAGATCCAACTCATCTAAGTGATGAATTCATATTGGTTCTTCTTGAGTTGAATGGAAAATCCCCCTCTCATAAAGGGGATTGAGACACTAGAGGGTGGGGGTTAAAAGGTATATATTGTGTGAAAGGACACGGGAAAATGTTGAGTGTGATCCCTTCGCCTCCTTCATATGGAGTTTGGAATAAGGTTTGGAAGCTTGATTTCCTGCTTAAAGTCAATGCCTTCTAGTGGTTGCTAATGCATCATAAAATTCTTACCGCAGGTAATCATAAGAAAAGGGGCATTGAAGATCCAAATAAATGTATTTTGTGTAAGAATAATGAGGAAACAATCCAACACATGTTTAACCACTGCCCCTTCACTAAGGAGTTTTGGAACAAATTCATAAAGGATCTTGTTAGGATATTTAGACACTTAGGAGTTAGTTAATATCAACATGTGTAATATATCCGTTAGGTGAAAGTGTGTTTCTTTAGTATGCATTTGTAAATATTCTAATCTGACGATCACGATATGTTCTAGACATAGAGTGATTCGACGGTTCAACTTCTCTTAGATCATACCTACCATTGATCCGTGGCTTAACACCCGATTGGTCTATGATCTCTATTTAAAGAGCAAAAAGGGTCTTTAGCTAGTTGATCGATTATGAGAAACTCATGTAACTTTCTTTCTTTTGCATAATAAATTGCTCCAATTAGCTATTTGGCTGGGGCCGTGGACTGTTTCCCTCTCGAGGGTTTTAACCACGTGACAAACATCGGTGTGTTGATCTGTGATATATTTGTGTGAAGCGGTATCTAAAGGTGTTCGATCTTTTGGGAGTACCCTGTGTACCCGAACATGGTATCAAAGCTTTTATGAAGAGCCGCTTTCGGTTTTGATCTAGATCTGGAACCGTTGTTGCCGAAACTTTGGAAGGGTTTCTGGTTCTGGATTTTCTGTGCATTTTTGGCTTGTGGGAGCTATTCCATTGTGTCTGGAGCACCGTTTCCATTGGGTAATAGTTTCCGTTTCATCGAAAATTGTTTCCGTTTGTTCCAGAAACACCAATTTCGGTAAATCTGAAGGTATAATGTTACAATGACGGATTTGTTTTTTTTAAATCTTTCATATCTTATCAGTTTATTATTAGATCTTTTTTGTTTTAGTCTCGGACTGTTGCCTTCCCTGACTGCGTATGCTCTTTGTCGTGCACCTTGCGCGATCGCGGCGAATAAAAAACAGTAAGATAATTTTTTTTTCTTGTCTTCTCGGTTATGTATGCTCTTTGCCATGCATCTTGTGCGATCACGACAAATCAGAAACATCGAGAAAACTTGAAAACCTAGACTTTCCGGGTAAGCTAACCAAGATCTAACCCCATTGTATGGAAAAAGTTTTTTTTGTTTTTTTTTTTTGTGATTTGCAGAAAAAAAAGGCAAGCACAGAGAACGAGAGAGAAGAGTAAAAACATAAAAAAGCCCCTTTCCTCTTTCCATTCTTTTACGTACCTTTTAAACTTAGCTCACTTGATCCAAAGTTGATTTATTCCTTAATAGGTCTTGAGTTCAAGTCTTATTAAGCTACTTTTTAGTGCATGCAATTTCTATTTTCAAGTTACTTTATTGTAAAAGTGCATCTCACATTAAAAAAAAAATAAAAAAAAATGAGTTACTTAAGCCTTTTAATTTATTGCCGCACTATTTAAAAGTAACATTATTGTAAAAGTGAACATCACTTATTTTACAAAATTGATTCACTTAAAAAAAAAACAATTTTATTGTAAAGTGATTGTCAAAGGTTGATCTTGGAAAGAAATGGGTTCTTTTTTTAGTTGGTCAAGTGAATATCTGCCACGTCACTATTGGGGACATCTTCAACATTTTCTTTGATCAAGCATAACTTCATCATCCAGAATCAGTTTTCAATGCCTTTTTTTTTAAACCGTATATTTTTTCAAGCTCTTTGCAACCAGATAGTTAGTTTCTATTTTTTCAGCCATTATTTTACAGTATGGCCATCCCTTGTGATATTATACTTACAAGTTCTAACTATTTCTCATGGAAATCTCATATGGAGGATGTTCTACGAAGTAGGGGATTTTTTAGGATAACCTCAGGGAAAGAAACATAACCTACTGATGATGATAAGAAAATTAAATGGGCAAATAGATGTGATGAAGCTCGTGGATTGATTGGGATGTCAATCAATCTCTACTGATTTGCGATTCCACATATCTGAGATTGATGAACCTGATAAAGCTTGGGAAAAGTTGGAATCTGTGTTTGGTAAACACAATGAAATTCGGGGTCATCAACTTGGGAATGAGTTTCTTTCCTTGAATCCAAATGATTTTTCATGCATTCAAGACTATTTATCTAAGTATAAAACTCTTAGACTCTTATGTGCAGAATGCAAGATTAAGAAAGAAGAAAAACAATGTATTTATCATATTCTTTCTAAACTTGGACCTGCATATTCTATTTTTGTATCTACATTCTACTCCATGAAAGAATCATTGACTGCAACTAGCTATCAAGAGCCTAGTCTTGAATCCTTTTGTGATTCCTTAATTAGAGAGCAAGATAAGTTCATTCATCTTTGAATAATTAACAATGCAAATACATCTGGGAAAGCCTTATTGTCCCAACAGAAAGAAAAGTCCAAGCCTCCCAAGAAACAAAATTCTTGGAATAATAAGCCAAACAACAAGGGTCCCAAACCCTCTCAGTCAGCTCCTTCTTTAAAACATGACAAAGGATCTAAGCCAAAAGGAAACAAGACTAAGCATCATTGCAATTATTGTGGGAAAGATAATCATGATGAATTTAAGTGTTTCAAGAAGATGGAAGCCTTGGAAGCAACAATGAAGAAGCACCACATCAGCCTAGATTCGTCTTCAAAATCTAACTCTCATGCACATGCACTTTGTGCTTCTGATTACTCTTATACTGCATCTTCTTCTTCTACTTCAAATGAATGACTCATTGATTATGGAGCATCTTATCATATGGCTAAGGATCAAGCCATCTTTTCTACTATGCATGAATGTAACACCAAACAAATATTTGTTGGTGATGATAGATCTCTAAGTGTTGTAGGATCTGGAATAGTTCCAGTAGAAAATGGTCATTTCAGTGATGTACTATGTGTTCCAAAAATTTTCTGCAATTTGTTATCAGTCTATCAAATTACTCATTCAGTGAAGGTAAAACTGTGATGTTTACATACACCTCACCAAGTTGTAATCAAGAATTTTAAAAATCCTCAAAATGTCCTTGCTACTGGAATTGTTGATGATATTACCAGGTTGTACAAATTTAACAACTTTGGGTCATCACCTTTTCCTTCAGTTTTTGTTGTTCATAGTGATAACTTGAGCAAACTTTGGCATGAGTGATTTGGTCACTTAAATTATCGCTCATTGCAACAACTATGTAAAGACAATATGGTGACTAGTCTTCTGATGGTATCTTGCAAGGATGGTGTTTGTTCCAGTTGTGTACTCGAAAAACATCATCGGAACAGTTTTGACAAAGGTGCTTCTTGGCACGCCTCGGTTCCTTTGGAGCTTGTGCATAGTGACTTGTGTGGTCCTCTTCCATCTGCATCATTTTCTAGTTTCAAATATTTCTTAACTTTCATTGATGACTACTCTAGACACACTTGGGTTTACTTCCTAAAACTTAAGAGCAAAGTATTTAACATGTTCTTGGCCTACAAGGCCCTTGTTGAAAGATAATAACGGTCATCAAATTATTAAGTTAAGATCTGACAATGGAGGAGAATATGTTAACAACAAGTTCACTACTTTATGCACTGAACAAGGAATCCAACAACAACACATTGTTCCATATACACCACAACAAAATGGTGTAGCTGAACAGAAGAACCACACTTTAAAATAAATGACTAATTGTATGATCCAATCTAAGGGACTAAGTCTTCAATATTGGGCCGAGGCCATAAATTGTGCAAATTACATAGTTAATCACACACCCACTAAAGTTTTACAAGGTATAACACCGGAAGAAGCATGGAGTAAAATTAAACCAGATGTAAGTCAGTTTCGTGTGTTTGGTTGTGAAGCATGGGCTCACATTCCGGATGAAAAATGGAAAGCATTGCAGCCTAAAAGTGAAAAGTGCATATTTGTTGGATATTCAGAAGATGTAAAAGGTTATAGACTTCTTCAGCCCCATACACATGATATAATCATTAGAAGAGATGTTAAATTTGATGAAAATCTCTTGGCCTGCGAGCCAAACTTAGCGAGTGTGCCATCTTTGGCCTGCGATCCTGATTCGACAATTGTGCCTTCTTCTTCTTCTTCCAACTTCCATGACAGGTTTCCAACTCCAGTTTCTGATGATGACAGTGAGGATGAAAATCCACCTCCGCCTGCTCATGTTCCTCTAATTACACCAACACCAATGCCTCCTCGATGGGTCCGTTCAACATGTGAAGCAGCTGGTGATCTTATCGGTGATCCTAGAGATCAACGTCAAACACGTTCTCAGTTTCAGCGAGCCTCTTCCCTTTTGGATCAAGTTTTTGAGAATCATGATCCAGAAACTTTTGCAGAAGCTTCAGGAAATTCAGATTGGGATGCAGCTATGGATGAAGAATATCGTTCCTTAATGGCGAACGATACTTGGGATCTTATTCCTCTTCCAAAAGGAAGAAAAATTGTCAGATGTAAATGGGCCTACAGAACTAAGTATGCATCAGATGGAAGTGTTGAAAGAATTAAGGAAAGGTTAGTTGCCAAAGGTTTTTCCCAAGTTGAAGGGATTGACTACAATGAAACCTTTGCCCCTGTAGCAAAAATGAACTCCATCCCGCCTTGTTCTTTCCCTTGCAGCCTTACATAGCTGGGAAGTCCATCAAATGGATGTCAAGTCTGCCTTCTTACATGGTGATTTATATGAGGAAATTTACATGGAACAACCTCCTGGATATGTTCAGAATAATTGTAGCCTTGTTTGTCTCCTTAAGAAATCCTTATATGGCCTTAAGCAAGCTCCTAGAGCTTGGTATGCCAAAATGGATAGCTTTCTCCTTGACACTGGTTTTTCTAGATGCCATTCTGACCCTAATGTCTATACCAAGAAAGTAGGAAACCATCTCATCATACTTGTTCTTTATGTTGATGATCTTATCCTTACTGGTAGTGACCCTAAACTTATAACTCATGTGAAATTCAGTCTTAAGCAAAATTTTGAAATGTCAGACTTAGGACATTTGCATTATTTTCTTGCTCTCCAAGTCTTGCAAACAAAAGAAGGAATCTTTCTTTCCCAGTCTAAATATGCTTGTGACCTTCTTCGTCACTTCCACATGGAAGATTGTAAACCATACCCTTCTCCCTTCCAGTCTGGAGTCAAACTTTCTGCCACTTGTACTTCCCCTGAAGTAGATGCCACCTTGTATCGTGAGCTTGTTGGTAGTCTTTTATACTTGACTCATTCCTGTCCTAACCTTTCCTTTGCCGTTGGTCATGTTTCCCGTTATATGCAAACTCTTCATGAAAGTCACTGGAAAGCAACAAAAAGAATACTTCGATATATTCGAGGTACAATTCAGTTTGGGATTCATTACAGTACAAGGGGGAAATGTTTGTTGGTTGGTTTCACGATTCAGATTGCGCTGGCGATCCTCATGATCGAAAGTCTACTGCAAGTTATGTTTTCAGTCTAGGATCTTGACCTATCACTTGGGCTTGTAAGAAACAACAAGCTCTTGCTCTTTCTTCAGCAGAAGCAAAATATCGTGCTGTAGTTAATGCCAGTCATGAAGCTTTATGGCTTCGACAGATCCTTTCAGAGTTTGGATTCGAGCAACAGTAGCCTACTCCACTTTGGTGCGACAATCAAATTGCCATCAAGCTTGCCAAAGATCCAGTTCTAAATCAGCGCAACAAACACATTGAGCTACACGTGCACTTCATCAGAAATATTGTTCATGATAGTGTTATTGAAGTTTTCTATTTCCCTACAGATGATCAAGTTGCAGACATCTTCACCAAGTCTCTTACAGAAGCGAAGTTTTTTAAACTTTGGTCTATGTTATGAGTTCATGAATGTGTCCTTAAGGGGGGATAGGCTCTAATGCCTCCTTCCTTCTTCTAATAGTGTCACTTTTGTAAATCCTTCAATCCAATCCCAAGTTGTTCTTAAGGGGGGATGTTAGGATATTTAGACACTTAGGAGTTAGTTAAGATCAACTTGTGTAATATATCCGTTAGGTAAAAGTGTGTTTCTTTAGTATGCATTAGTATGCATTTGTAAATATTTTAATCCGACGGTCACGATATGTTCTATACATAGAGTGATCCAACGGTTCAACTTCTCTTAGATCATACCTACCATTGATTCGTGGCTTAACACCCGATTGGTCTATGATCTCTATTTAAAGAGCATAGAGGGTCCTTGGCTATTTGATCGATTATGAGAAGCTCATGTAACTTTCTTTCTTTTGCATAATAAATTGCTCCAAATAGCTATTTGGCTGGGGCCGTGGACTGTTTCCTTCTTGAGGGTTTTAACCACATGTCAAACATCGGTGTGTTGATCTGTGATCTATTTGTGTGAAGCGGTATCTGAAGGTGTTCGGTCTTTTGGGAGTACCCTGTGTCCCCGAACAGATCTTACTGCCAGCTTCAGGTTCCCGAATCAGGTTGAAGGATCCTTTAAAGGTTGGATGCAAAAATACTCTAGGACTCTCTCAAATAAAAACGTTTTGCAAAACTTATGGTGTGCATCCCCCAAATATGTCAATTGGAAAATATTGTTGTACAGAAAGAAGGATATCTTTGAGAGGAAAAAAGCCTTGTCCTTTAGAACCGCCATGAAAGCAAAGCTTCAAATGAAAGAATTCCTCATAGCTTAGGGTTTGTCGATTAAATACCCCAGTAATCTCTCACCAACAAACTTCAATGGGAAACTCAATTCATTAAGACCAACTTTCTTTAGTCCAATCGTCATCCTGAGAAACAAAGTTGGGCAACAGATCTTCAACCAGAGGAATTCCATTTTTGGAGGAATAGTCAATCAAAAGATGCGTCTGGCTGTTGGTGAGCTAAAGCGCTATTATCATCAGGAGTAGAGAATTAGTGCAAATGAATGGAATGAGGCACGGTTCAGCTGAAGTAAATCTTGGAGGAAATACATGTTGATATCAATGGGCTGTATAGAGGAAACAACGAGCTGTCACGTGTATAGGTAGAAGCCTCCCCTATGGATGAAGTTTCCACCATTCAATCGACTGCAAAAGAAGTCCTAGTCTAGGAATGAAGTCTCTTGCCTTTGTTTTAGTCTTTTTATATGTTTTTTTTGGATATATATGTGTTCTTTTTATTAGAGTTTACACAGTTAGAGGAAGTATAATAAGTGCTGAAATAAAATGTAATTTTGTATATTAGTCAGAGAAGGCTAAGGACATGGATTGGTTGGCTGTCTCATTCCTAGACCTTTATTTTGGACCTCCTTTTTTATTATTTGGGGCAACTTGTAATTTTTTTTTAATATATAAATACAATTTCTCATTCTTGTTAAAAAAAATCTCTATCAAATATCACACCAAAATATAATCCTTAAGGATTTTTAAAGAATTGGATATTTCAATTCTAAAACAAATCATACATTGGGATCCTCCCTAGGATATAATGGGGGTTTAAAACTCCATTAGAGTTATTAAAAATAATGTAGGTATGGTGACAATTTAATGTAAGGTGAATTGATTCCACTATGTTCGTTATTGTTAAACAAAGTCCTCTAAATAATATTAATAACAATAATTTATTTGTAAGGTCACAACCTAGCCAGACAAAGCCTATTCCTCCACTCAATGTTGACTATTAAAGTCTATAGAGGTGTACATACCCTACTCCTCTAGATTTGTACCAATGACTTCTTAAGAGAAAACACTTATTTTATAATATAAAAAAATCCGAATCCCAAATAAAAAAGTAAATAACCACACAAATTAGTTCCACTTATGTAGATGAAAAAAACAAAAGATCCATTATTTATATATTTCATATACGCATTTGCACGATAATTAAATATCATATTTAATAATAGGGTTTGGATTACTAACAAGAGCCACGAGGTGGCAATATCCCCTACATTTCCACTTGCTTTTGCGAGAGAAGGGATGTTGTAGGAGGAACGAGAAGAAGGTAATAGTGAAGAGAGGAACTTTTTGCACATGGATGTGAATAATTGTCTAGAAATATGAAAGTAGATGATCGAATCAACAAACATATACTAGAGGAAGAAACTAGAGCAATAGAGGCAGAGCAACCTATTCATTTTACACATTTCCATACTAATACACAAAATTGATATTGATTCTAGTTTCAAATTCGTGGGTGAACATGATCAACACAAGCAATAAGGGTAACCTAAGAATATTTATTTTCTGACTTTGGAAGAAGTTTCTAGTATGAACTAATTGGAAAGAACAATTCATTGAAACATTTGTCCAGCTACTTTAGCCCCAAATGTGCATCGACAAAAGCACAAAAGCCAATATTGATAGTAACTGACCACAAACTCCATGGGGAAACCAACTTAGAAAGAATAATGTGTTTTTTTCCTTTTTCCCATACATAATAAAAGTTTGTATGCAAATAAGAAGTGCATGCCAACAAAGCACATTACGCAGTTGCAAAACCAGAGATCGAAGCAAAAGGGAATTAATGCATATGCATAAGAAATAAAAAAAGGGGATTGGTAAAGCTCATAAACCAACCAAAATGGGGGATTTTCCACAAGAAAAGTATTGCAAATTCCAACTAAGAACAAGAGGAAAATTTAATAGAGTCCCATGTAAAAAAGCGAGCCAATGCATAGAAATCACACCGATTCCAACTAAGACTAGATAACATTTGACATGTACTTCCAAATTAGTATGTTGTCCAACTAATGATAGAATAGTTAGTATGGCAAAGCACATTAAAGGGTGTTAAAGCTGAGCATTCAAGCAAAAGGGAATTAATGTAGGTGCATAACCAAGGAAGAGAGAATTGGTAAAGGCCATCAACCAAGGGAGAGGGAAAATTCGCCACAGCATAAATTAGACTTTTTCTAATCCTAAACACATGAACACTTGAATTTATCACTAGTTTTAATGTTTACAGTGCAAAAACAAAAGACACTCAAGCTCAAATGTGAATAACTTCCAACTCGAAGCCTCCATTGCAAGTGGCAAAATACACAAAGGACTTATGCTCTACAACCATACTCTAATAATAATTAATACACCAGTTAGTCGATACCATTTAAAAAAAAGTGACTGTTGAACCATATTGCATTCAACAATATCACATTACATTAATTATGAAATTTACGAAGCATATTGCATTCAACAATATCAGGTGACTATTGAACCATATTGCATTCAAAAATATTTTATAATGTAGGTATGGCGACAATTTAATGTAAGGTGAATTGATTCCACTATGTTCGTGTTGTGCCCCTATTCAACAGCCTTAAAAAACATTATTTCATCAAACAAAATTGTATTTTGTTTTGATGAAATGTTTTGAATTTCATATAGCAAATCTAAAGAATTGACAGCTACTGAAATGGTGACGTTCCAGAAGCTACTGAAACAATGAAATTAAATGTTTTTAAAGAAAACCTTTGTGAACTATGGATTAGTTGACAAAATTACTACTTTGAAATTATTATTTTGAGTGGATTTGCGTTGAAAATCAAGAGATAAGTGTTAATAATTGGTCATAACCCAATCTTGAAATTTTATCCAAATATTTATCATTTGATTTTATTATTGTAAAGATTGATAAGGTTTTGAAATTGGAAGGTTGATTATTATATTTTTGGCACCTTTTCAAAGTTCATCCGAATTATATTTCCAAGGCTTTTTGTTCAAATCTAAGAATTACGCATAACACAACCTTATTAATTGATCTTGATCTTTATGATGGGCTTCATATGTCATCTTTATTATTGCATGTAAAGGTTGAGGTTAATACTATAGGTTATGGGATTTATTTTTCATATTTTAAAAAAGAAAACAGCCATATAATGAAGAAGTTACATGTTCGTTACCAAAGGGAAATCATGATTAATTCAACGTAAAAAAACAGAATGGCAATTAGGGCTTGGATCACTTAAACCTAAATCTGTCACGACATGAAATTGCAAAGTCAAGATAGATTATTCCATTTGTCACAAAGATGAATATCATCAAAACTTTAACGTGCAATAACTAAAAGGAATAACACCATTTTGATTTATGGAGTTCAACGCCATGTGTGGATTGAAATTATGTTCTCACATTTATTATGTTTGGTTAATAAAATTTTATATGCATTTTGAAAGCGCCAAAACAGCTGGATTCATGCCAACGAGTTGAGATTATTTCCACCAGATCGCCAGCATTGAAGGAATAACGGAATCAAATATTTTCATATTTTCTATCTGTCAAAGAATGATTTATTGGAATAGATCTTATGCAAATTATGCTCTCAGCAAACCAGGAATATGTTTCAGTTTGTTAAAACTCTTGCGTGAAGGAGGATACTGTGGTCAAAACATAGAGAATCACGATCAAATTATTCTGTGATCTTACCATTCGTTGCCAGTGATTATACTGAGCCAAATTTGGTACCCTTATCGCTCTCTTTAAGGAAGGATCGACTTCGATTATGGAGAGATTTACCATATAGTGAGGATCATAAGTACCAGTAAAATAAACTGTCAACATGTTTATCGATCAAGCTGGAAAGATTATTGGTTAGCTAAGCTGTTTATTGTCTCATGATTAAATTCTGTTCACATTTCTTTATTTTAATAGATTTTTGTTTTTCCATGTGCAGATACCGAGGAGATTGTTATGATTCTGGAATCATTAGATGAAGAAAATGCATGCTACCAATTTCATTCTCAGCTAGTAACAGAAATCGCGTTTTCAACTGACAGGCGTTTTTCTGGGTTATATTGTGAGCAAATGGAGATAGATCTAAAAAATCCGCCACATGGGTTTTCTCCAGAATGGACCCATTTATCTTTTCTTGGAGAAATTTCGCCAGAAAGTGATGGTTTTTAGGAGATTTTTGGGATCCTCTGAACGCGATTTTTGCAGTTGCGTCCGGCAAAAATTCGCCAGTGTAACGCCCAATTTGGATTCCATTTTTGCTGATCTTTGTCTATTTAAGCAAATTGGAATTTGATGGTGAAGAGGGGGAGCAGACTGGAGGCTGCCAAAGTTTAAGAGATTTCTCTTTTGAAAGCTCAGAAAACACTGCTGCCAAGGGGTCGATAGTTTGGGAAGTGGAAGACAAGACTACTGTTTAATTTACTTGTGACTCGAGACAGTTTCCTGTCTGCAGCTGCAATATTTTGAACTGGTGATGCTTAATCTATGTTTATAGTTTTTAATACTTAGCATATGCTTTGGTATCTCATGGTTTTTGTTATCCCTCTTTCTATATTATTTATGTTTGTCATAATCTCTTTCAAGAATTTTGCAAATATACTTTATTTGATTATCGACTTATGCTGATTCTCGACCTGTTAATGAATGTCATGGTATGAATTTGATGATTGACATCATAACATGGGTGATGCATGTGTCTATTGCATGACCTTGTTAGTTTCTGAATTTCTTTTGAATCATTTCAAGATTTTTAATGTAGTAGTCCCATTAGCAGATTCGATCTCAGTTTAAATATTTGAATCGGTCTCGATCGGGATAATTAACTTAGGTTAATGGTAGTTTTTCTTTATGCAATGTAACAGGAAACCTATTGGATTAGATCGTCACATTTATGTTTTGATATGTAATCATTACAATCCTGTTATAAATGTATATCTGTTAATAGTGTAATTTATGTAAATTGATTGAGTTTGTTAATATTTCATTAATTATTTGTTATTACATTCATAGATTAATTATTTTATTATGTTGATTTCAGTAGTTAGTTTTGTAAATATATCAAACTAATTCAGTAATTACCTTTAATAGTTTGTTGTATATATTTATAGGTATATTATAGATCTATTTAACTAACAAGCAGTAGTTTCTAGTTTTACCTTTTAGACTTAGTTTAGTTAGATTTTCAGGCTAACAGAGCCTTTAAACCTGTCGGAAACAACCATCCCAAACAGCTTGGAACCTGCTCTAAGGATCCTGGTCTGGGTTGTCTTCCCCGTTACGTGCATAGTCACATATGCTCGTCAACAGTTCGTTATTGTTAAGCAAAGTCCTCTAAATAATAATAATAACAATAATTTATTTGTAAGGTCACAACCTAGCCAGACAAAGGATTCCTCCACTCAATGTTGACTATTAAAGTCTATAAAGGTGTACATACCCTACTCCTCTAGATTTGTACCAATGACTTCTTAAGAGAAAACACTTATTTTATAATATAAAAAAATCCGAATCCCAAATAAAAAAGTAAATAACCACACAAATTAGTTCCACTTATGTAGATGAAAAAAACAAAAGATCCATTATTTATATATTTCATATACGCATTTGCATGATAATTAAATATCATATTTAATAATAGGGTTTGGATTACTAACAAGAGCCACGAGGTGGCAATATCCCCTACATTTCCACTTGCTTTTGCGAGAGAAGGGATGTTGTAGGAGGAACAAGAAGAAGGTACTAGTGAAGAGAGGAACTTTTTGCACATGGATGTGAATAATTATCTAGAAATATGAAAGTAGATGATCGAATCAACAAACATATACTAGAGGAAGAAACTAGAGCAATAGAGGCAGAGCAACCTATTCATTTTACACATTTCCATACTAATACACAAAATTGATATTGATTCTAGTTTCAAATTCGTGGGTGAACATGATCAACACAAGCAATAAGGGTAACCTAAGAATATTTATTTTCTGACTTTGGAAGAAGTTTCTAGTATGAACTAATTGGAAAGAACAATTCATTGAAACATTTGTCCAGCTACTTTAGCCCCAAATGTGCATCGACAAAAGCACAAAAGCCAATATTGATAGTAACTGACCACAAACTCCATGGGGAAACCAACTTAGAAAGAATAATGTGTTTTTTTCCTTTTTCCCATACATCATAAAAGTTTGTATGCAAATAAGAAGTGCATGCCAACAAAGCACATTACGCAGTTGCAAAACCAGAGATCGAAGCAAAAGGGAATTAATGCATATGCATAAGAAATAAAAAAAGGGGATTGGTAAAGCTCATAAACCAACCAAAATGGGGGATTTGCCACAAGAAAAGTATTGCAAATTCCAACTAAGAACAAGAGGAAAATTTAATAGAGTCCCATGTAAAAAAGCGAACCAATGCATAGAAATCACACCGATTCCAACTAAGACTAGATAACATTTGACATGTACTTCCAAATTAGTATGTTGTCCAACTAATGATAGAATAGTTAGTATGGCAAAGCACATTAAAGGTTGTTAAAGCTGCGTATTCAAGCAAAAGGGAATTAATGCAAGTGCCGAACCAAGGAAGAGAGAATTGGTAAAGGCCATCAACCAAGGGAGAGGGAAAATTCGCCACAGCATAAATTAGACATTTTCTAATTCTAAACACATGAACACTTGAATTTATCACTAGTTTGAATGTTTACAGTACAAAAACAAAAGACACTCAAGCTCAAATGCGAATAACTTCCAACTCGAAGCCTCCATTGCAAGTGGAAAAATACACAAAGGACTTATGCTCTACAATCATACTCTAATAATAATTAATACACCAGTTAGTCAATACCATTTAAAAAAAAAGTGATTGTTGAAGCATATTGCATTCAACAATATCACATTACATTAATTATGAAATTTACGAAGCATATTGCATTCAACAATATCAAAATACATTAACTATCAAATACACACATCCTCACAGCCAGAGGGATAAAATATCCAATGATTGACATCCCCACAACCACATCATTAAATGTTGCATGGCAGGATGTTTATAGTTCGTTGGATGTATTTGCACTACTAGATTTAATTGTGATATTTTAGGATCCCAAGGCTAGCCATATTCATGCTTTACTTTATAAAGTACAACTTGGATTCACTTGAAACAATGAATCTTTTAACCTGTTTACAATTGCCTTTGTTGTAACTTCATCTTCAACACATTTAAGAGATTTCAACATTTGTCTAGCTTCTTCTTTTACTTCACGTTCGTTGCTTTCAATGTCTTGTTTTGCATCTTTCATGTCAAAACTATCTTCAGCATTCAACATGGATTGATACTTTTGTTCTAAAACTTGTGAACTAGCTTTCCAATGCTTTACTTCAGATTTTGCAATTCAAACTTCTTCAAGACAAAGCATTTAAAAAAGTGGATGCTGAACCACATTGCATTCAACAATATCACAGTAATTACGATAAAAAAAAATGGTAAAAAAATCAAAGTAAATCTTAATAGTTGAATTAGTTTTCAACGATTAATGATAAATAATAAATAGATAGTCACTTAATATATTATAATAAACAGGAAGACATTGTCAAAGTGAAGGAAAAATGCCCTTTTAAGGACATAAAACGTGCTTTTTGAAGAGACACACTTTGTTATGTAAAATTTTGTTTAGTGAATGAAAAGAGCATTATGTTTTAGTTATATGTTTTTTTTTATATTTCTTATTATTTACTAAGATAAAGACTAGGAAGTCTCAACAAAGGAAAAAGGAATATCCATAGTTATAGTTACAACGAATAGCGTGAGTGTGAAAACAAACTTTAGTAAGTTACATGTGGATATATGCTGCACTATAGAATTTATACATGAATTTGGTTACTTGAATATAATGGAAGATAAACAAAATGTTTTGAAAAAAAAAGATATCTATGTAATTTTAGAGCATCGAAAGTTAAATTTGGAAAATTAAGATGTCCAATGGTATTTTAGAAAATGAAAAATATACAGTAGACTATTTTGTTTGCAAAGAAGTTAATGTAAAGAATTGCATTATACAATCCATCTTTTTGTGCTGACAACTATACATATCGTCATATCTCTAAATAACGATACTAGATAATTTATGTAATACATAAACAAAAGTAATATTATTTCTAAAGGAAAGGGAATGCCGAACAATATTCCATTCAATAATATCATAATAGGTTAATTATGAAATATAAAAAGTATTTTGCATTCAACAATATCAAAATACATTAACTATCAAATACACACCCAATGCAACAAATATCCAAATTGTAGCAAAACAATCGGCTGGTAATCCCAAGACTGAGATGAAAACACCAACACATAACGATAGAAAACCATTTAAATGATTGAAAATTACTATAAATCGTACTATACGATTAACTAATACACTGTTGCAATTGCAATCTTTCACAAGTTACAACACTGATAGTATGCTTAGCTTGCTGTGAAGTAAAGTTTACATTACAAATTGAATTAAAACTTGTCTCCATTGAAGAAGCACTTACTATTTATAGAAACATGTAAGAGATAGAGTAAGGAAAAATAACTTGGATATCTAGTAGGTAGTGGTTCTCATTAAGAGAAACTATGAGATGGGCTTTTGGTTAAGTTGTTTTGCAGTGTCCACTGGAGATGAGAGACTACTTCGCAATAGAAGAGAACGCTATCATATAACAAAGCTCAATTGGGTAGCATTATAAATGAGTTTATCTAGCGAAAAACAAAGTCCATCCAACAAAAGATGTGGGTCAACTCGATAGCATATGAGGTTAGTTCGGTAAAATTGACATGAATTTCTCAATGGAATGTGTAGCTTAAGTAGCACCAAGATTTATTAGCATGCATTTTTTAAGTTAGAAAAAAGAATTTTAATGACGTTTTTAATGAATTTCATAAAAATAAAATATTGCATGATGAGATTTGGAAAACTTTCCCCCTCAGGTGCAGATGGTATATGCATATTCCATGGAATTATTTCTTTTGTAGGGAGAGCCCATTCTGGTTCTAACTGAGTTAACAAAGCACGATCTTTACAGATCCCTAGTTTTTCTATGGAGAAATTTAAAGGAAATTTATGTTTCTTCTAGATTATAGCATCTAGATTGAACCTTCCCTTCGATGCTAAACATTTCTAAATTCTATAAATAAAGGGAACCTCATCCATTTGAGGCATTCAAGTCTAGAGTGTCTTGAGCTACCTCTTGTCTGATCTCTCTGTTTCTTTAGAATTACGCATTTGTAAGTTTCATCCCTAGCTATGCTCTCGACCTCACATTTCTCTGTGATATTGGATGATCAAAACTAGATTGAAGCAAGTTTGCAAGTCCTCTCTGAGATATGAGTATGTAATCAAAGCCTTGATATAACCTTTTTCAATATAAAATTATCTTCCATTGTGTGAGTTTAATGTGCATTTACAAATATTCTTTCTTACTTGAGATACATCTGAAGTTCATCGAAGGTTCACTTAGGAACCTATAGCACTAGCGTTTCCTATTTTTTCCCGTCAAAGCTTAGAGTCTATCTAAGGGAATTTGTTGTGGAAACTGCACTGGATCTGTTCGAAGGTTTGTATAAGAGTTCGTGTAGAGAATTAAGAAGATTGTCAAGATGAATCCTTGTTACACACATTTCTCGTCATCATCATGTAATGAGATCCAAGTATCAATAATTTCCTCAAATCCTCAAGTTTTGGAGTTAATAAGTGGATAAGGATCATTTTTTTATACCTTTGGCCATCGCCGCACTTTCCTTGTGGTCAAGGTGCGGTATCTATATGAGAAACACCTTTTTTCCTTGAGCAGTAAGCAGTGCCACCACCAATTTCCTTTATGCAATGAGCATTTCTCCCTTGGTAACACTTTGTCTCCTTGGACAAAGAGCGGTACTCGAGTTTTAAAGGAAAAAATAGAAGCTTCAAGAGGCTTCTCGAAGCTTGAATTCATGGAGCCTCATTCCTAAGATTTAGGACAACATGGGCTCGATATCCATCCTTATAGGATCCTCCCTCCACCTCACCCATGAGATCCTCAACCTACTCTATCCTCCCATGGCTTTAAATACTAGATCAACCCCTATGGGGAAGAGGAGGAAGATTAAGTTATTGCAGCTAAACTATGCGGCCAAATCTAGCCAAGAATAGTGAGCAATTATTAGACAAGTTTGGGATTTTAGGCAAGGTTTACTTGAGAAGAGATTCTCAACACCAAGGATTTGGTTGTAATCTCTCTCTATTTCATTTATGCAAATAAAGGTTCCTTTCCCATGATTGTTATTGTGTTTGAATCACTGCTTTCATTGTTGAACTCCATGGTCATCAACATAAGATCATAGATTGAACTTGTTACTCTAATATAGTGTGTGCTCTTTGTTGTGTGTTTTTTCAGGACAATCTGTGGAGATCAAACACTCGAAAGGCCATGTTATTAAAGTTTGTGACAAGTAAAAGAATTTATTCAAGACTTCTATTTGATCTTAGGGAAAGTGATTTTATGTTGTAGTGACTTCTTTGTTCTAGCTTGAGTGTTTCATGTTAGGGAAAAAACTTATGTTCACAGAAGGTGAGTATTTCCGTTAACAAAATTGGTGACTCCACTGGGGATATCTAGTAAAACTTCTGGTTATTCTTGGTTCTTGCCTTGGCTTCAAATTTCAATTTCTCATAGATAAGATCTACTAGACTATTAGCTTAGATTTGATTTGGAATTGCTAGATCTTCCCTGATCTACCTTTGATGTTTCTTATTCTTCTTGTTTATTATTATTTGGATCTAGTTGTTGACCTCTAACATCTTCTTGTTTTGCCTTGTGTCTGATTTTGAAATCCATATTTTCCACCACACCTGGGTAGTTTTAAAAGAGTGGCCACCGCACCTTCTTCAGAGGAAAAAGGCGGTGCCACTGCACTAATCCAATAGATAGAGAGCGGTGCCACCGCTCTGTTCATGTTGGCAAAGCGCGGTGTTGGATCAACAATGCTCTGTATTCTGCTATAAACCATCGGTGCCAGATAGGTTTCAAATCCCAATTTGATTTTGAAATTTTGCATTTGTAATTTGGTTTCTGAAGATTGTTTGGATTAGTTCCTGATAGTTTGAATTGTTAATCAAAATATGGAAAGTGTGTTTAGACGTGATTGGTCTATACCTTCAAGGACTAGTTTGATTTTGGCCTATGAGCTTCTTTTTTGTTTGGTTTTTAGTTGAAGAATAAGTTTTTGAAAAGAAATTGTGTGTTTAGATCTTTGAATGTTGCTTAGCCAACTGAAAAGAAAGTAGTA
Source organism: Pseudotsuga menziesii (assembly GCA_001517045.1). Lineage (NCBI taxonomy): Eukaryota > Viridiplantae > Streptophyta > Pinopsida > Pinales > Pinaceae > Pseudotsuga > Pseudotsuga menziesii. The sequence continues at coordinate 381,357 of LPNX011184534.1, forward strand.
TTACTTTTATTTTCTTCATAGTTTTATTTAAGATTGTCTTCATATTTGATTTTTGAAAAGAATGAGAGAAAAGTTATAAATCATAAGAATAAGTAGGAATGGTTAAGGAATTTATTAGTCTGGTAGACTTTCAGGTGTTTACATTCTAGTTGCTTCTTATATATCTCTTTCTTCTCAAACAAAAAGAAAAGTTTGTTGTTTGTGTCTTGTTTTCATTTTGAATAATTTGACAAAAGTATGGTGTGTTGAGTAGTCATTGTAGTCTTTCTTTTCAAAAGAGATCTTATCCCTGTACTTTTCAAAAGTTTTTGAAGTCTCTATATGTTTGCAATAGGGTTGAAAATATAGTTCCATATTATTTTACTTGGGATTACTTCATTTTGGATAAGTAGGAACCAAACTTCTCTCCCTTCCTTAAGTAGGGAATTTTTGCAAAAAGTGAAAGTGAAAATATTTGCATGAGCATCATTGCATGGTTTTACTTTTTTTAGTACTCACCTCATGCATTCACGTAACCACAAAAGATAAAATCAAGCACTAGTTTTAGATTAAAATTTGTATAAAGGTGTGATAGGTTAGAGATGTGTTCCAACATATTTAAACTAGGAGTTGTCGTTATTTGCCTGCATTGCATCCCGAGGATCATGTGGTTCTTCCATGTATTTCTGGGATATAGAACAAACTTTCACATACCCTTGAGGTATATAGAAAGGTACTTCAGATACTCAGTGGTATATTGGAAGGCCCCTTTCGAACGGTCGTGAAATAGAAAACACTACTACATAGTGGAGCTCCCACGTACCTTGTGTATATTGGGAGACACTTTTAGGGATCCTGAGACCATCCGAGCATAGACCTTTGACCATCCTATCACCCCGATACATCGAGAAAAAAAATCAGGGAGATTGCTACAGATGTGCCATCTAGGTAGTCGGGTATTCAAGAAAGACTACGGTCCCAATCCTCCTTGTTGTGTTTTATTATTAAACCCTACGGTATATCGTGAGTTATGGTGGTTTGACAATCATGTGAGGATCCTGACGTTTTTACCACTCCTACCACAAGTTTTGATTGTTGCATTAGATTGAGTAGCGTTTGATTTGCCTAATTATACACAGGTTTATTTTCTGAGAACAGTTTGACCTTTCCATACTAGTTGATTTTCCATGGAGAAGGTCTCGTTGGTTACAAGGGTTATCAACTGAAATTCCTTTAAATCCTACGACCCAAACTCCCATGGAGTGCGAGATGGATACAAATTTCGAAGTAGGTAGTGGTTCTATGTCTGAATTGGAAGGAGTTCTGGTTATGGAAGGAGGAGATTAATTCTCTCCTCCTGCCAATGTTCCCATTTCTAATCTTTCAGTACCACCTTTAGTGGAACAAACCTCCTCTCGAAATCCATTTTTTTCCATCCCAACTCCTTATGGAGCTAGACCCAATCAATTTCACCCCGATGAAATGATGGCTCCTATATTTGGACCGAAATCTCCATTTTGGGAAACTACCCTTGGTCAAGCTATCTCTCAATTTGGTTCTACTGGTACCATAAATGTGTCAGTCATGAATCTAACTCCAAACTGTAGAAGGACTTTAGCCTACCTTTTACCTAGTGATATCTTGGGTAGATCATGGAATGTCCTTTCTAGTTCCATTCCATATAATGCTCCATCTGCACCCACGATGGCTAGGATTACCACTCCTACAGGAGTGCCACAATCTATTCAGAATCTGTTGTCAAATTCTCAATGGGAGGAACTTCAATGCCTCCCATAGCATTGCCGAATGTTGGGAGTCAGTTTTTACCCTTTACATCCCATACAACTAGGGGATATTATGTACATGTTTTACATAACATTTCACAACCTACCCCTCCACCTGTTGGACCTAGTGGTGATGCTGGTTATGGTCCTATTGGTCCTGCTTCATAGCCTCCTACATCAGCTTGGGTCCCTCCTCAACAAACCAATATTGTTAATCAATACCTTAGCAGGGAACAATACAACAATACATTATATTTTAGGCTTATCCTGGAGGAGTTACTAATCAGTGGACTCAACCTACTTACGGACCCCAAGCCAGACCTAATAAAGCACAACCTCCATTCATGGGTCAAAACACTCCCAATTATCAACAGTTTGCTGGGTACTATAGTCAACCTCAACTGACCTATGGTCCTACTGGGGTAGCCTTACCTTATCAATATTACAACTACCCAGAACCCAACTGACATCTTCCATTTTTGGGTATCTTAGATATGCCAGAATTATCCAAGTTAATAAATGATCCCATTCAACATGACCCTTTTTGGCCAACAATTCTGGTCAAACTACCATCAAACATTCCAAATTTTGATGGGAATAAAGGAGGATATCCAAAAAACCATGTGATGAATTTCCATTTGTGGTGTTCATCTAACTCTTCGATGGATTATTCCATTTGTTTGAGGATATTCCAAATAACATTGACTAGTATGGCTGCAAAATGGTAAATCAAACTTCCACAACACTGGTTTGTGTATTTTAATTCGTTAGCAACTTCTTTTCTCGCCCATTTCCAGTTACCCATCCGTTATGAAACTAGCACAGACATTTTGACCTCTCTTTGGAAAAACACTTCTACTCCCATATCTGATCATATCCATGAGTGGAGGAGATGTCAAAGGTTAATCAAAGCTCCTATTCCAAATCAACTGTTAGCTGACGGGTTCACCAAATCCTTGTTTCCTCCTATTGCCCATGATGTAGCTATGGGCGATGTAGTCACATAAGAGAAAGCTATTAGACGGGCTCAATATTTGGACTTAGTTTATTCTCAGTCTAGGACTTTATATGATTTGATTCACAATGCTCCTCATCCCAACACCGATCCTTCCAAGCCACCCACAGAGACTCTTGTAGATGGTGTTGTTGGTTCATTCTAACCTTCATCCACAACTAAGCCTACTAAACCATATAGTACTTCTACAACAACTTCTTCCACTCCTACTATTTCTGCCTAGGTGAATGCGACCCAATATTCACAAACACCCAATAATAAGAAGAAAGGAAAAGGTAAAAACAAAAATCCTAGAAACCAACAGGATAATACCAATGCCACGACTCTAGAGACTGATGCAAAACCTAAAAGAAATGCTAAATATCCTTGTTTTTTGTGTGGATATGATCACTTCATGAAGGAGTGTCCTCTTTGTGAAGAGATCAATAAGTTTATGCAAAATAACCCCACTCCAGCAGTATTAACTGACCCTTTCCCCTCCTAACAACAATTGGTTGATCATACATCTTTCCATGGTCCTTCTTCCTCTATTAAGGAAATCAGAATGATGTCCTTCGAAACCATTGTGTTTACTAGTAGATCAAACATACGATAAACCTCCCGATAATAAAGATGAAGGAGCTTCTTCTAAGAAGACTCCTCCCGTTAATCCTTCTCCTCTACCTCCTTCTAATGGTCCTCTCACTATCGATAAACCTAGTTTTGACACAATCTTGCACCATCCTTGGAGTATGATCTGTAAATTTTTTTTCAATCCTAGTGCTCGAGCTGATCAATTCTGCAACGTTGTTGAAGATTTAGCCCAAGCACCTTGCACCATGTCCATGTTGGAGGTACTCCAAAGTTTCCCTGCATAGTGGAATAATTTGTTGTCAGCCCTAGGGGCCTTGGATCCTAAGAACTCCATCATGATCATGTTTAATGTGGAGTATTATAAATCAAGGTTATCCCATCAACTCATGTTTCAAATCACAACTGAAGTGGTGGGTAGTAAATTTCATGGAAATGTATTAGACAAAGGAGCGTCCACCTTGGTTCTCCTAAACTTAATAAGTCACCAACCAATTTGAAAGCTTTTGATGGGCAAGGTTTCCAACCCCATGGATTTCTACTGGCTTTATCCATCGAGTTGAGGGGAAAGACCATTTCTATCCAGGTATAAGTGGTCGATGCTCCTTTGGATTAAAATTTGTTATTAGGAAGGAATTGGTTCTATGCTATGATGACCATTGCATCGTCAGTTTTCTGTACACTTCAATTTCCGCATCAAGGGAAAATTGTAACCATCGATAAACTGGACATTGTTCGCTTGATATCACCCAGACCTGAAAAACCTTAAAATACTAAAACTGGTAGTTTTGGTACATTCTCTATATATCGATATTGGAGAAGGTACAGAAGCCGAAATGTTTACAGGCCAAAGAAAATTTTGTTCTGAACACTATGTAAAAATGTCAGCCTCAAATTCTCTATATTCTGGGAGATATGATTCCTCCAAATCAGGGTTCCAGCCTCCTCCATGATTCATCCCTAAATAGGACATCTAGGGATTATTGCTATATATCAGGCTACGAAGTTCCAAATGAAATTTCTCAAGATGTTCCAAATAGGTCACAAGCTATACTTTTAGTGGTAAAATGTTCATACCTTGATGATGAAACAGTGACATGTGGAAGTTTGTACAAGTTCGCTATGCTAAACAGGCCTGAGATACGTCACCTTGGGAAAAATATCATAAGTACAAATTAGTGAAACTAATTCTGCTCAAACCTGTGGTTTTAGAAAGAGGACAGATGAGGCTACCTTGGTACAAAATTTCAGAAATAGGGGAGCAGTACTTTCAGAGATACTGCAGAAACAATATCAGACATTTCTACAGAAGAAATTGGAAACCTAGGGCTTCCTGTTCCGGGAGCTTCCCTCATCTTTTTTCAGAAAAGGAGTACATCGGACAGCTCGCCTTGAAGAGGCCCATATTTCTATCCAATCATATTAGAAATATTCCAAGTTTTGAAAATTAGGGTTTCTCTGACAAACCCTAGATTAGCCAGATCTGGAACCAAGACGGAAACCTCAAATCGGTAAGATCTAATCTTTTGCTATTTACATTGAGGTTCTCATTTCAAAATGACCTATCACACCAGCTTGATGAAAATATTGGTGAAGCTGAAAACTTCCGAGCATGGAAGTATAAGTTTTCATTGGTTCTTGAAGAAAATGAATTGAACACCTACATAAGTGGAGAGGTTCCAGTTCCAGAGGGAGATGAGGCTAAAGCATTACACAAGAAGAACTTGGTCAAGGCCAAGAAGATCATTGCTAATTCAATTAAGGCTCACTTTATACCACATGTGTCTTCCCTAAAGACACCTAAAGAGATGTTTGATTCCTTGACCAAGCTATTTGAAGGATTCATAATAAGAGAAATAGAAGATGGGAGCAACTGAAGATCAAGCGCTCATGATTCAAAGAAGTTCCCTCAAGCGATGAGGGATCTGAAGAACTCAATTCTTTAAGAACCTCTTATCCATCTTAGCATTTGGATAATAAATGATGACGTTATGAATGAACAAGATGATAAAGATGAAGGATCAAGAAGGAGTCTACCCATGAAATGAATAAAAGATAAGTATTCAATTGTCATTTCATGATATTGTTTTGTTATGCATTTGTCTATATTCAGTTGATGTGTTATGCATGATAGAATGTTTGCATTAATGACAGTATACTACTAATATGCATGTGATGGGTAATTAGCTCATGGTGCTATACAACTCTCCATTGCTACTTATCTAGAATGAAACCTCTTTGCTGACATATTGGATTAGTGTACAATCTCAATGATGTCATGGTAGAGATGGAAGGCATCTAGAAAGTTTCTGTGAGATATGGATGAATGTTGTATTGGCTAAAATAGTTGCATGATTATATCATTATGCATAAGAATTTTCCATTATGAATATTCCTTATGAAAGGTTTCTAACCATACAATTGGTGCATTTGACTTGTAGGAAAGATCGCGTACAATCGCCTACAAGAAAAGAAGGACGAGCCTTGTTCCGAAGAACAAGTGACGATAATTCAAGATTCACTCTTATAATCCAAACTGAAGAATGATGACTAGAATGCGATGCCAAATACTTGAAGGAAAGTCCGTAGTATCTTCCATATGGATCTGCAAGATCTAGCATGCAGTAGACGGCAACATCGTGGGATACAAGGCAAGATTCTTAGCACGAGGCATCTCACAAAAAGAAGACATAGACTACGAAGAGACATTTGCAGCCACTAGAAGTTAAGACACATGACAGACAGACTCGTCTATGCAAATTAAAGAAGGCCTTGTATGTAATACCCCAAATTTTTTTGTTCTTGCGGTAATTAATGTTTAAAATTATCGATAACAAGAGTAACTTAATTGCTAACAGTTAACATCCTAAAGGGTCTAATCTAGAAATTAAAACAAATTCCTTTATTAAATTCTATAATTTCATTCTTTGCTATCTTCATTCAAAATTAAGTATTGAAAGATTTATTTAGTAAGTAAAGATCTGAATTAGTATTAGCTGAAACAACTGTTTGTTTATTATGTACTAAAGTTTGTCTCCTTCTTAAATGAAGTAACTTCAGTTCATGCCCGAGGCTTACTTAGCTCTTGAAGCAAATGTAGTGAAATGATGATTCTTGTTACACGTCTTTTTACAAGTAACTTTTATTTCCAGTTTCAGGCTCAAGAATTTAAATTCGCTAGCAGTAAAATAAAAGCTAGGGTAAGGCATTTAATTTTAAAGTTTTTGACTAGAGCAGGTACTGCATGTCTCATTCTTTTCGTATATTGTTATTATAAACTTTGTTTGTTTGTTTGCTATATTGTTGAAGTCTGAACTTTTCATGTTCAACAATCAAAGCTGGCTATATCTAAAACCTCTTGTTTAGGCTTGTAGATAATGTTATTGCTTTTATTTAAGGGATGGAAAGTTCATTATCTAAAGAACAAAACAAGATAAAAACCTTTGCATAAAATAATACTCACTATATGATTTTTATATTATAAGTATAAAACCTATCTATGCAAAAAACTAAACTATGATACCTTTACAAAACTATGCTAAAGCATCTCTATATTTAAAATCTTGTGCTTATATGTTTTCAACCAAAATATTAACAAAGGTAATGTATAACCTTTTGCAGGCTTCACCCAAGCTCTCGAAACTATAGAGAAACACCCACCAAAATTTAAGTTGAAGTGGTAACCACGTGGCTAACAGTTAGTGGATAGGGTTTTTGTGTTGTAAAACCCTACTACAAAATCGATCAAACCCTAAATTCTTGCATTGTTTACCAAACCTTTCGCTGCTGTGAGTAGCGTTGCCAGGCTCATGGCCTCTTGGGCCTTTGATGCCATCGTTTAGCTCTGTGAGTGATGGCCTTCGATGCCATCGTCTAGATCTATGAGTGACTTAAGGGTGAATCCATGAAGATGGGTGTCTATTTGGGGGGTCTTATGAGAAAATAAATTTGATTTTTTCATGTTTTTCAACTTTGGGCGAATGAAAGTAATATTTTTGTTTAGAATTTCACTTTTAAGTAAAAACAAAACTTTTATAGAATTATGTTATATTTCTATTCATATTTTTTTTCAATTTTTTTTATTGAGATTTGATATGTATTTTTGGCAAATGTTTGACAGTGTGTCCCTATAAAATGAAAGGACTAAAAAATAGTCATGTTTGGTTGCGCCCCTTAAATCATTGTTAAACTTGTGTTTTGCAAAAACAAAATATGCTACGACAATCTATACACAATATACTATTGCAATGACTATAAGTTTGTAACCAATGGATATATATACTAATTATAATATATTTTTGAATTCGATCAATGGGGAAACCTTGTTGATTTTCAACATGTGTTTGGTTGCAACACTTTTCTCTCAATTGACTATAAAACTTAAAAATCTACGAATACCCTTTTGAAGTAGATGCTCCAATTAACCCCACCATATTTGTTTCAATTTTTTAGGTGGTGTATTTTTAAAGTTATATATTTTTCATTTCACCGCATTTTGAAAGCAATGAAATGAAACTCGACACATGTTAAGAAACAAAAAAAATTAAAATATCATATCTCACCTATACAAAACAAAATCTATACCTACGAAAAGTAGATTCAATGATGAAACTAATGGTATCAAGTCCGACAGTCGATTTGTAGTGTAAGGCATCCATTTTACCTTTCAAAAATGGAGAAATCTGAAAACTATGCAAGTTTCAGGTCTCAGAGGTTATTCGGCCGAATAATGTTTTCCCTTACGAAACTGTTATTTACAACAAAGGTTGTTTGACCGAAAAACCAAACACCAAAAAAATCTCGCTGGTTGAAAAAAAATATTACGTTATCTATATTCGTATAAGTAAAACAAAATAGACTCATTATTTTCTCACATTTTCATTTAACTCACTTATCAGCCAACCTGAAACCTCTGATTGTTAGCAGTGTCGTTCCTAGATCTATAACACACGGCTTACTTTGTGGATTTCGTTGACAAAGGGATATTTGGTTTCGTCGTGGCTTTTACTGTTTTCTTTCTCATTCTTGTTGAGGTTCTTAGGTTGTGTTTCTCTTGCCCAACTGCTAGGGTATGAAGTTTTCCTTGGCCAGGGTTGCTGTGTAAAACAATTTACTGCGTGGCCGAGAATAAAATATCACTAGGTAAACTCGTTTTAACCGTCTCTGCAAATGCCATAAAATTCACTCCTTTAACAAGTTTTTCTTTTTTTGAAAAATGAGCTTAACATTTCTCAACTTTCTTGTGCAAATTTCTCCTAAAGGTGAAATCTCGCTACTATGAGCTGGAAGACATAGGATACTTCACGAAAAAGGCTCCACGCTTCTCAAATAACTGGGTAAGCCTTGGTTTCATGCTTGAGGTTTCTTCTGTGGTGATGTGTGGGGTTTGGAAAGATACTGTCTCGTCGAGATTTGAGCTCCCTTACCGTAGCTACATTTGAACAATGCTTTGTTTGTAAAGGTTGTGTGGCCATAGAACTGGTTCTATTAGACTGTTTATTTTTTTCTTAGGGTTTTTCAGTTTGTAAACACCTTGTTTTTAATTTTTAACGGTTGACAGTAATATGGGTGCACCGGCCTGTGTAAAAAGGAGTATTTGATAGAATTGGACATCGTGGTTTTATGTGTTGTATATTTCAGTTTGTTTAATCTTAGATTAATGAAATTTTAAAGAACGCTGTTGCTATTTACATGTATTTGGTGAATGATTTGATAAAAGATGATGAAAGGATTTCGTTGTTGTAAATGTCCATAATTTTGCTTTTTGTTAAGATGAGGTTATTATGTGGAAATTTAATGTGAAAGCTAAATTCTTGGTTTTCTTTTTAGTCTAAAGATTTATTGAAGAAATAATAAAAGGAAAAAGGGTTTGTCACTACAACTCGAGCACGACTGTGTAAATTTGATTTGGAAAATTTAATTTATCTTTTGCTATTTTATTTTAGTATATAAATGATAAACAATCTAAACTCTGTTTCTGTGTAAAATTTATTTAATATAGGGCAATTATAATGTACATATTATAATTATATAATGAAGAATTTGATTATTGAGGATATGGATAAAATTGTAAATACCCTATTCTGGAAAGAGGAAAGAAGGAAAGACTTGGTTGACAATTTTCCTTAATTAGGGTTTGTATTTTTATTTTAAATTAAAACTTTGCATTGTTTTTTTTTTTGACAATAACAATTGGAAGATTTTGTATTAAAAACAGTGGCAAGCCACTGGGTTCATTACATCAAAAGAGAGCTTCTGTCACTCGGTAATTCAATAATCGTGCAAACTTGCAACATACTTAATTACTACTTGAAGGTAGCTATTTCATCGAGCCTGATCGGCTTCGTGTCATTACGTCTGACCGGTGTTGGATAGGGTTTTTTTTTTTTTTTGATACGGTCTGCCATTCGCTGCTTTGTTCTTGATCATGGTTGTCCGTTTGACCTTGTGTTTCTTCGACATCGGCAATATCTGTCCAGCTTGAGACTCGCTGGGTTGGCTCTGGCGGCGTGGGAGGAGGTATTTCTACTGGGTCTGTCCCCTGAGCAGGTTCTTTGGGAGCAAGTCCTTTGGGAGCGGATTCGGCTTCCTCTTTTGGGACTGATGCCGGGGTCTTCCCTTCAGCTTGCTTCTCCGGAGGGGCTTCATTCCACCAAGTGGGCCTTTGGCTTCGGGGCAATCTTCTTTTTCCGGATGATTTCTCGCAGTTGTGGGCTATATGCCCTGTTTCAAAGCAGACCCTGCATCTGAAGCAGAGATTCTCGTAGTCGATCTTCTGGGTCCAAGAGTAGCCCTTGCCGAGGAGATTGATTTCTGCTGGGAATCCATTTTTGAAGTCCATTTCTACACAGATCCTTGCAAACGTGGTTCGGTCTATACTTTCATCTGGACTGTTGCAAAGAAATTTCCCGAGACCGTTTCCAATAGATTCAAGAGATTTTCCCTCCCAGAAATGCAGGGGAAGAGATGGGAGTCTCACCCAGATCGAAGTGGAGGAGATGGAGGCCGTGGATGGGTCAAAGTCGGGGGTCCATGGCTTCATGGATAGCCCTGCTCTGCCCCAGAACCACGGCCCGGAGCTAGAAACCTTTAATCTATCTTCCGCGGAATCAAAAATAGCCACGAAGAAACCCTTGGCACAAGGGCAAGCAACAACCTCACCATCAATCAGAGGGGACCAAGCAGAAGAGATCCAGGATCGGAGGTCTGCCAGGCTAGGCCAGAAGCCGTTGAATCTGCAAACCAAGGAAGTCTTGCTTAACTCAGAGGCAAACTCCAATGCTTCTTTCGGCATCTGGATGGAGATCGTTGGGGCTTCCGGAATCGCAACGGGCTGAACAGAGGGCTCCCCCCGTTGTGAAGAAGGGCAGACCCTCCGTTGAGGGGCCACATCCTTGAGAGGAAGGTTGCCATGGGAGGAAACCAGATCTGGAGGAGGAGGGCCGGCGCTGATTGGGACAGCCACGGAGTTCCTGGCAGCTGCAACCACCGGCGGAGGGTGAACAGGAGAAGGCCGCGCAGAAGAGGCGCCAGAGAAGCCCGCGTGATCTGGAGAAGTTTCGGCCGCCATGGAAATCTCTGCGCTGAGGAGGGATCGATTTGGAGGCCGAGAGAGAAGCTGGAGGGGCGGCAGGAGTCGAAGCCCTCAGCGGAATCGAAACCCTAGTGCAGAAGCGCCGCGCTCAGATCTCCCCTAAAACATGTCTATAAAATGATTAAAACTCTGCATTGTTGTTGTTTTTACTTTGATGTATTTGATATCTGATGTTTTACTTATAGTATTACTGAAATTACTTATTTGTTATTTGCAAAACCTAAGTTATTACTATAATTTCATTATACTGTTTATATAAGCTAAGTTGTTCCTATTTACGTTATTTTTCCGTTTCTATAATAGTTAATAATTATATGTATTTATAATAGGTTAATCTTAAATATAGTGGTTATTACTGTGTTAAAAAGAACACAGTTACACAAACTATGTACTGGTTTTTAAGAGACCTTCTTTTATGATAGTTTATGTTTATTTTTTAAACAGATGTATTTTAACTAAGGAAACTTCTGAAATAGAGGAATCTTTCTTCTAAATAACTCTATAAAGATTAAAAGTAAATAATCATATTCCTGCACATTTTGATTTGATTTGATCATCAAACTTAATTTCACCTACTGTACTAGAGTACTACCTCTTCAGAGGTGTGGAAAAATACAGTCAGGTAATTTATTCTTCAGTAAATTTAAAACTAACCCTAATTCAATCTTCCTAAAACATATTTGAACAGAATTTATCAATCTTGGAGCAATAAAATATTTAACTAACTAACAAAATAATCAGTCGTATAGATGCATCAAATCCTAAATTTATACATTCCAGTTCCTATGCTTGCATAAAGAAAATAAAAATCACATTTAGAACCTGGTAATATAGTAGAGGAGACAACGACCTAAGGATCCTATTCCTCCCAACCAACTCTTGAAGACCACCGAGCCGGTCTACTGATCCACCTAGTTGAAAGCACTGGGTGAGAGAATAGGTTTAGAAACCCCTGCAACTCCACAGAGTAATTAGTAGTAATACTTATGCCTGTAGAAGTAAGAACTCATCCCAAAACAACTGCACTAATTTAGTAAATCAACACTTTCCCAAGCACTTCTGCCTGTCCCCTCCATCGAACTTCTTGTGCACCAATTTCACTTAGAAGTTTCACAAGTAAATATTGAGCCCCTCAGCTGAATTCAATGGGTAGTTTTATCAGCATGCCTAGGTCTTTTGGGTCAATTTTTCACTTAATGAGACACCTGCTCTTGTTCCACTTTCTTGGGAAACGTGACCACAAAAATAGGGAAGTTGTCTCCTGTAACAACTAGAAGTAGTTTTAGGATACTGCTAAGTGTCAATCTGCTCTCAACCCAACCTATTTCACCAAGTGGCTAGTAGACACTCATTTAACAACCTCCTTAAGCTATTGTCTCATCTTTTATTTATTAATTAATAAAGTATTCAACAATTAAAAACAATTATCCTTGACCCCACTTGGTCAATAATTACAAACTTTATAATAAAATTAAAACATAATGTCTCCTAAAACATAAAATGTTTTTGCAATTTGGGGCATGTGACATTGTACGAGCTCAGAAGACACCCATGGGACAACACATACATGAGGAGCTTGAAGATCACCAAGAGTGATGAGGATTTGAACCTTTGCTACAAGGTTAAAGATGAAAGCTTATAGAGGATGACAAGCTCAGAGATGGGTGGGAGAAGAACTTTTGAAAAGGTTCAAGATAGAGGATCTTGGTATCCAGTGACCCCATATGGATACATAGAATATTAGTAGCAGAGGAAGCTACTTGTCACTCCAGATAGAGTATGAAAGGCAGAGGGAGAATGATGATCCACTTCAGAGGGAGTGATTGCAGAATATCCTGAGGTTCTACATGGTACGACAGGATGGAAAACTTACTGATGGCTCTAGGATTTACTGAGAGTAAAGCGAATTCAAACCTTTACTTCAAGGTTGACGGTGGAATACCAGTGATGCTCTTGTTATATTTTGATGACTTGTTCCTGATAGAAAAAGTGGAGCTCATTAAAGTTACAAGAAGGAGACTTGCTTCCGAGTTCAAGATGAAATTCTTGGGTATGATGCACTACTTTCTAGGCATGGAGGTGTGACAGAGTGTGGATGGAATCTTCCTTGGACAAGGGAAGTATGCAGTAGATATCCTGAAGAGGTTCAAGATGATAGTCTGCAAAGCCATTACCACACCTATGGCATCGAACCTGAAGCTATTGAGTGATTCTTCATCAGAGTTAGTTGATGCTACGATGTATCGTCAGATGATTGGGTCCTTGATGTCCCTGACGAATACAAGACCAGATATTTGTTTTGCTGTGAACACATTAAGCCAGTTCCTGACGGATCTGAGACATGTTCACCTCATTGTTGCAAAGCATATTCTGAGGTACCTAAAGGGTTCAGTTGAGTATGGGCTCAAATATGATACGAATCAGAAGACTAACCTAGAAGGTTATGTGGATTCGGATTGGACAGTGTTATTGATAGGAAGAGCACTTTGGGGTGCTGCTTTAGTATGGGATTAGGTGTGATCTCTTGGTTTAGCAGGAAGGAGTCTTGCATGGCATTGAGTACAATCGAGGAAAAATATGTTTCCTCTTGCTCGGCTACTTGGGAGAGAGGAACAGTGAAGCTCTAGTTTGTGATCCAGATCGAGATCTCTCGAAAGAGGGAGTTCTAGCATAGCCGGTGAAATAGGTTGTCTAAGCATAAAATCCTGACGAAGCTTGTAGGTTGCTCAGATGTAAATGGTCCTGTAGGTTGTCCTCGAATGTAATCAGTCTTGGCAAATCTTGCAGGTTATCTTTGGATGTAATCAGCCCTGATGTGATTCTATGCTAGAAATGGCGGGAGTGAAGTTTGAGTGCTTCAAAAGAGAAGCTTGGTGTTCTCCAAATAGAGGTTCCTCTAAGGGGAAGTGATGAGTCTATGTGCCCTTCTGACATGGTGGCAGGTTCCTCCCATGGTCAGATGTAAGTGCAAATCCCTTCTAACATGGTGGTAGGATTGGTTCCTCCCATGGTCAGATGTAATTGCAGATCCCTCTTGACATGGTGGTAGGATTGGTTCCTCCCATGGTTAGATGTAAGTGCAGAGCTCTCCTGACATGGTGGTAGGATTGGTTTCTCCCATGGTCAGATGTAAGTGCATAGCCCTTCTGACATGGTGGTAGGATTGGCCCCTCCCATGATCAGATGTAAGTGCAGATCCTTTCTAACATGGTGGCAAGCTGGGCTTCCCATGGTCAGATGTAAGTGAAGAGCCTTTCCCCGGATGGTAGATGGTGTGTCCTACCATACCGGTGGATGTAAGTGCAGAGCCTTTCCCTGGATGGTAGATGGTGTGTCCTACCATGTCGGTGGATGTAAGTGCAGATCCTTTCCCCGGATGGTAGAAGGTGTGTCCTACCATGCCGATGGATGTAAGTGTTGGGCCTTTCTAACATGGTGGCAGGCTGGGCCTCCCATGGTCAGATGTGAGTGTTGGGCGTGTTTTTCTGACATGGATGCTGGATGTGCTCCTCCCATGGTCAGATATAAGTGTTGGGTGGGCCTTTCTGACATGGATGATGGATGTGTTCCTCTCATGGTCATATATAAGTGTTGAAGAAGATGAAGACATGGAGGCTAGGCCTACAACCAACATGAAAAAGGGTTGGCTCTGTAGAACTTCCTGTGACGAGTATAATTGAGAGATAACACTATTTGATCGAGATAGCAAGAGCAGTGATGATGATGATCCAGTAATGATCCATCTTTGATGATGATCCAGTGACGAAGACTTGTGCTAATTAATTGTGTCTAGAAAATACCTTCTTAGTTAAGAGGAAGTGTTGATGTCTTTGTAACTTTGGAATGTATTCACTTGTATATTTCATATATTGTATTTCATTGGTCACTGATGTTCCTATCGGGAGAATCATTAATGTAATCAAGTCATGTAAAGTCATAGAGTTTAACCCTCCTTGTTGAACAGGGGGCAGAGTCCCCACAGTTGTGGGGCACTAAGGTTATTAGACTCTCCTAGAGAAGTTGGCCTTGGTAAGTGATTGTCAAGTCGGAAACTAGTATAAATAGAGAGTGCAACTCTCTATTTGAAACACACACTCACCCAACTATAGCGCATAGGTGAGAGAAGAGTAGCTCGCATAAGTGAGAGAGAGAACAGATGTTGGAGATCATCTTTCTGTCTTTGGGTTTTACTATTGTCATTGGTGCTCATTCTATCTCTGGGGAATTTGTGGGTTTTCTCCTTTATGGTTTCCCCAAGGAAAAATCTTTGTGTCTATTGTCTCTTGTGATTGATTGTTGTGCAGGTTATTCTCTCAGATAAGATCCTAAGATCATATTGTCTAAATGATGAAAATCTAACAAATTTAGTCCCCAAGGTACGAAAAAGTATAAACCAATACGTAGGAGTACTCTTCTAGTTGCGAAGAACTAGAGTATGCCTTTTTCATAAATGAGTCTAACCGGTCTGAAAAATGGGTAAACTATCACTGAATAGAGGACCTTTCAAGTATTTTTACAAGAATGAAAGAATCAACTTCACTTGGCAATCTTTTCGTGTTTAGGCAGTATAAAAAGAGCTTAAAGACAACTCCACAAGGGTTTCATTTTTCGTCATCCATTTTAACGAGTCTAAAAAAGGGGTAAAAGCACGCTCTATACCTTTTCACTAGATTTTTAACGAGCATGCTGAGGGTATAAAGGGTGCTCTATACCTTTTTCATGTTTGAATTCAGAGCATGAAAAAGCGATAAAGTAAGCTCAAAACACTTTTCATGTTTTAAATAGAGCACAAAAACTGTAAAAAGTAAGATCAACACCATCTTACTATTTTTAACGAGCTCGAAGATCAGTTGAAAGAATGCTCAGGGTATCTACTTCATTTTTTAATGAGCTTGAAAACATAATAGGAACTATGCTCAAAATGAGTCCCATTGATGGGTGTTTTCCCAACATGATGTCCAGTGGTTGGTACTTGCCCCCAGTATAACTATCAAGTAGATTAACTCCAACATAATATAAAGAGGTTGGAGACATGCCCCACAAACTTCATTTCGTCTGCTTACTCATTTCTTCAGCCAACTAAATTATGGGTTACTCTTAGTAAAAGGTTCACCAAAGACAGAGGAAGAAAGAGGATCAAGTGATACAAGCAGATAAAATGAAGGTTCAAGTATTGAGTATGCTAAAAGACTTGACACAATGGAAGAATTCAGTTCATTTTTTAACGAGCTTGAGACGAAAAGGGAACTTTGCTCAAGGTGACCTATTTCATTTTTACACAAGCTTGAAACATAAAATAACTATGCTTGTGGGGATTTGTTTCATTTTTACACAAGATTGAAACATAAAATAACTATGCTTGAGGTAGCCCATTTCATTTTTTAATGAGCTTGACACATAATGGGAACTGTGCTCACAAACATTTGTTTCATTTTTTAATGATCTTTACACAGAATGGAAACTATGCTTGTTGACATATGTTTCATTTTTTAACGAGCTTGACACAAGATGGGAACTATGGTCACAGTCATCTATTTCATTTTTTAACGAGCTTGACATAGGATGGGAACTATGCTTGCAAACATCTGTTTCATTTTTTAACGAGCTCAAAACAGAATGGGAACTATGTTCATTGACATCTGTTTCATTTTCTAATGAGCTTGACATGGGATGGGAACTATGCAGACATCTGTTTCATTTTTTAATGAGCTTGACACAGAATGGGAACTATGCTCGCCGACATCTGTTTCATTTTCTAATGAGCTTGACATAGGATGGGAACTATACAGACATCTGTTTCATTTTTTAACGAGCTTGACACAAAATGGGAACTATGGTCATAGATAGTTCTTATCCAACATGATGTCTAGATGTTTGTAGGTTTCCCCCCTTACACAAAAATCTAGCAGCTTAATTCCAGTATGATGTCCAAAGACTAGAGACATGCCCCCAAGCTTTGCCATGAAGGGGAGCTTGTATATGTAGGACAAAGAAAGCCCAAAGGGGTTGATATCTTTTGGGAGGAAGGTGAGGAATGATCCCTAGAGGATATGGGAACAAGTGCCACCTACTCCAAGGATTTGGGATACGCCTCCATGAGGACTTTTGTATAGAATATTCTTAAAATCTTCTTTTTTTACCTTTTTGATAGTATTGATGTTCGTTGCATATGGGAAAGATGTGACGATGCTCTCTGTATTGAGGTCAAAGGTGTCATCGACGCACTATGTCAGTGGGAAAGAGGTGTCAGGAAGGTCTGACGCCCTTTGTCAAGTGACAAGGTGCGTTAGACATCCTAGATATTAGGATTAATTATTCCTCCTTTGTCCAATATAGTCTATTTGGTCATTTTCCCTAGCTTAGGAAGTTATTATCACCATACTAGAGTATGGGGGACACACCTAGGGGTTATCTTCCACTTACTACATCTTCATGCATGAGTTTATGTGCCTCTAGGACCAATCCCTACATTTTAAGATCCCACTCTGAGTGCCACCAGCAGTCACCTTTAGTTGGCTGTGGTAGGTAAGCAGTTATGTTGACTTATCCTCCAGTTACTTTTAGTTAGATCACTATCAGTTATCCTAGTGTTAGTTTTGCATGCATGGAGGGAGAGTGGCATCTTTTTGTCCACCTACCTCATCAATTAATTGATTTTATACTGATTTAGACATCCAAAGTTAGACCAATGCGCTCTAATTGTGATTTTTCCTCATTGAGTTAACTAAACAGTCAGTTAGAGTTGGTAGATTTGAATCCTATCCACAATATTCAAATTCTATTTATTGTACTACCATAGTATTACTTATTAATTAATGAAGATTAATGTTGTGATTATATGAGCGATTCTTGTTTGATTAATGTGAAATTTGTGTCATGAATTCTTTGCTCATTGTACATTGATATCAATTATTCCACTATATAATTCCTTTCCAATAGCTCTCATCTTATCATGTACATCTATGGTTCTTAAATTTAATATGGTATCAGAGCCTTGTTTAGGATAAATTTCAAACCTCTGAGATCTCCATGCTTGCACGAGAAGCAGCCGAGTTTCCACATAATTCCTAGAATCATAGCATTTCTCCCTCTAGATTTTGTCCAGAGATGTTTATCTAGGTGTGACGGACTCTGAAAATTTGCACATGTCAAGGTGGAAAAGTTTATATTGACATATGATTGCGAATTGGATTGTTTTGCGGTGATTTTTTGTAGGTACCTACGTAGATTTTTGAATATTTGACTAATCAACATACAATAAAATGAATAATTCTTTTGCTCTTACACCCATAATCCTTACACAGTTCAACTACATTGATTGGAGGGAAGATATGTAGATGGCCTTGCGCAACAAGGGGTTGTATAAGATGACAATGGGAAGAGAAGCTGATCCCTAACAATATGTTGAGAAATCCAAGTTTCTAAACCGGCTAGATGAAGCCTTCGACTTCATGTGCATCCACATATCCAGGGATCTTCTATTTCACCTTAAGGGACTGAGAACTCCAAAGAAAGCATGGGAAAAGCTTGAATATTTGTTTGGAAAACAAGATGAGATTAGAGGCCATATTCTGGAGAATGAGCTAATTGCACTACAACCCATAAGTTTCGATCCAATTCAATAATTCTATTCGAAATACAAAGCTATTGTACTACAATGCAAACAATGTGGTGATAGAGAGGAAGGATGAATAGCTTGTGCTGTCAATTATGAGCAAGATTGGCTCAAAGTTTTCAGTCTTTGTCTCTATTTTCCATTCTGGAAGGGTTTCCATTCCAAATTGGAAAATTCCTTCTCTAGATGCTTTTGCAGAGTCTTTGATTCAGGAGCAAGACAAATTGATTCAGATGCGAGTGATTTAAATCTCCAAGAATCCTACACTCTTAGCTGGAGACTCTAGCAATGCACAAGCAACAGGGAAGAAAAAAGGGAAGGAGACCAAAAATACTGATTTGAATCCAGAGGAGAATCGAAAATATTCTGATGGAGCCTTAGGTTCTAAGAAGAAGACAAAATTTGAAAAAGTTAAGTGTTCCTATTATATGAGAGGCTTTCATCCAGAGAGCCAGTGCATGAAGAAAACCATTGATCAGTTGTCAAAGCTCCTTGAACAGAACAATATTTCTCTTCCACAAAGCACAAATAATTCTGAAGCTAGACAATAGACATAAAAACATGAGATCTGCCATGATTTGAAGGCAAGTTTATCCCGATCAAAGGCTTATCTAATTGATTCAGGAGCAACCAACCATATGGTTGCTTCCAAAGAATCTTTCACCTCTCTGGATCTCTCAAGAGGACCTAGCATTCATATGGGGGATGACTCACAGATCCTAGTTATAGGGATATGTTCTATTAAAATCCAACATGGAGAGTTCAAAAATGTACTCTATGTTCCCTCTCTTGCAACAAATTTGTTATCTGTATATCAGATGACACACACTAGCTCACCAAAGCGAGTGGTATTTGGTCCTGACTTAGTAGAGATCTTAGATATCTCAACCAAGAATATTATAGTGAAAGGTGTTTTAATACATACCTCCAAAGCATATGCATTCTCACACTTCATGCCATACTCAGATCCTGTACAATCTTAGCTTTTATTCAAAGAAGATAAAGGTATAAAATCTCCTTTATTTCCATTTGCAGATACATATTTATTGTCTAATGTTTCATATTCAGAAGATGAGGAAGAAGAACACCATGATCTTCATATTGAGATAACACCTCAAGATGATATATATCTATATCCAACATCTATTCCAAATTAGATGCCTAAATGGACCCAAAAGCTCATTGAAGCAGATGGGAATGTTGTTGGGAATCCAGATGATAGAAGAAGAACAAGGTCCCAATATCAGAATGAGTATGTTTCATTGTACCATATAGAGCCACTTCTCCATGAGAGGTGTTTCATGATGATGGGATCATATACTCAAACATTCAAAGAGGCTTTCCACGATCCAAGATGGAAAGCAACTATGGATGAGGAATTTGATTCACTACAAGACAACAAAAATTGGGAGCTTGTCACCTTTCCTCTTGGGAGGAAATTAGTTCAATGCAAATGGGTCTAAAAGACCAAGATAACATATGATGGAACCACAACTAAGTACAATTCTTGGTTGGTGGAAAAATGATACTCACAAGTCCATGGATGGACTACAATGAGACATTCACTCCAGTAGAAAGAATGGAATCCATCATATTAGTCTTGGTAGTTTCAACTTCAAAGAGGTGGGAGGTACATCACATGGATGTAAAGAGCGCCTTCCTCCATGGTAACCTGAAATAGGAGATATACATGAAATAGCCTGAGGGGTACATTGAGGATTCTTCCTTAATCTGCAAACTGAGGAAATCTCTCTATGGGATCAAACAAGCCCCAAGGGCATGGTATTCCAAAATGGATGCTTTTCTCATGTGACAAAAATTTGAAAGATGCAGATAAGACTGCAATGTTTACATACACAAGAAAGACAGGTCATTATTGTTGATTTCCCTATATGTGGATGACTTTCTCATTACTAGCAACTTTGTTGCTAGATTGAGAAGAATCAATTAAACTTTGAATAAATCATTCACTATTACTGATCTAGGAATGTTAAGACATTTCATTGGTATTGAAGTAATCCAAAAGACTTCGGTAATCATGATCTCATAGTCTAGATACTCATCAGATTTGCTTAAAAGATTCCACATGGAAGACTGTAAAGCAACCCCTTTTCTCTTCGTATCTGGCATTAGGCTAGAAGTAGGTGGTTCTACACCATTGGTTGAAAACACTCTTTTCATATAGCTCATTGGGAGCCTTCTATACCTCACACATTCGAGACCAGATATATCCTATGCTGTGAGTGTTGCTGCCAAACATGTGCATGAGCCACATGAGCTGCACTAGAAGGAAACAAAGCGCATCTTACACTATGTGCATGGTACTAGAGACTATGGGATCCATTATACAATCGGTGCACAATTATATCTCATTGGATTCATAGATTTAGATTGGGATGGAGATGGGAATGATAGAAAATCCACTTCAGGATTTGTGCTACTTAGTGCATCTTCATGCATGAGTTTATGTGCCTCTGGAACCAATCCCTACATTATAGGAGCCCACTCTGAGTGCCACCAGCAGTCACCTTTAGTTGGTTGTGGTAGGTGTTATCACTAAAGTTGAACCCTGACTGCTAGGGTCAAGCTTAGAGAAATCTTAAATTGGTTTAATGGATAACTAGAAAATGAATTTATGGAATTTGGTAGTAGGTAAAACTTACTACAGAAATCAAGCTAGATTCGAAAGCAAATACTGAACAACAGTATATATCACAATCAAGACTCATAAGACAAAGCTACGAGTATGGATTTATGAAAGACATGAACCAGGTTCTGCATATAGTACTTAAGGATAACTTCACATTAATCGTGAGAATTTAGCAATGGATTAATAAGACCATACACTAGACAAAATCACAACACCTGAAATTCAATTATTAAAACAGAAAGGTGGCTCATATGAACATAATCATTTCAAAACAGCGAACAAAAACAGAGTGCATACATGCTCCTGCCACTCCAATATCAGAATATTCAAATCTTGCCTCAACCCTCTCGGCTGGTACCTCCCCCCTATACAAGCCTCTTAGCTCATCATTTATAGATATTACATTACTTACAAAGGAGGTTTCAGATCCATGAGAAATGGATCGAATTTGCTCGCTAAGGCAAAGAGATAACTCAAAATCTGTTTTTGAAATTAATCTAGTAGATTTCAAGCATAAAATTTGGTAATCAAATTTTAAATCATTTTTCTTTTTTAAGCAACCTATTTGACTATCCAAAATTCGGGCCTGAGAGGCTTCTATCAACACTTATCCAAAATCGGGATAAAAGACTTCTAGTAGCATGGTGTTTATTTGTCCAAGATGCATACTATTGGGTGCTTTGCCACCTACAATTTTCAGAAACTAAAAACTCTGCCTCAGAATCTGGATTTGTTTCCTTGAATTCTATACAATACTCTGACCTGAAATCAATTCTTCAAGTGCTGATCCTTGAGAATTGAATGCTAAAAATTGGGCCTCTTGAAATCAAGCCATCAACATGTCAATTTAATTGATGAATACATCCTTTATTCGAACTGACAGCCCTGCATTTTTATCTTTCGGTGATCTCCATGCGAACGCTACTCACGCTTGTACACTTTTATTACCCTTGGTAATTAGTGATTTCCTCATTGAAGTTGATCATGATTTGAAGGGGTTTTTCCTTATTTCCATGGGTACTTTGCATTAAATCTTGAACCGATGGCTTTAACACTTCTCAATCTTAAGAATGCCTTAGTGATTTGTTAATTTCGTGCTTGCCAAATATGGATTTAAATACCAACTTTCACTCATGCGTCCATTCATTTGACGGCTGGCAACAATTCTGGCACTTTTGGGTTGAATGGGTAAAGTCCTCAAGATTCCATTTTTCTGGTGTGTATCTTCAAACTAATGAAGGAAACATAAACAACATCGAACATGTGGATGCATCTGATGCATTGGCTATAAAGAACACTTAGAAATTGGGCGTTTGCTGCGTGGTATGTCATGACACTTGGGAATGAATGCTTGCAACACTTGTAGAGTATTGCTTTCCTGTGTGCAATTTCTTTGGAGAATAAATAACTCAAGTTTTCCCTTGAAGTTGCTTTCAATATCAAGATTACACAAACACAAGAATTTTTAGCAAAATATCAATGTTGAATAATTCGGTAGCGGAAGGCAGGCCTAGTGACAACATCTGGCTTCATCTGGGGATGGCATGCTTTCTGTGAGCTGCCAAGAACAAGCAAACCTAGTGCCTTCTTCTGAAAACATCTCTGATATCTACACCCTGTCCTGCCTGCCATTCACTACTTTGAAAGTGAAAATAAGAAATACCAGTGCCTTGTATCCATTGGGATGGAGTCTTTTTATCTTATTCCTAACCCATTTCAAACCTTGAAAACCTGCTCTTCTTATACTGCAAAAGCAAACTGCAAATTCAAACTGCTCATACTACAAACTTAAGGAAATGCTTCAAGCATCAAGCTTATTTATCCGCACTACTATTCTAATCACTGAACTCTACTTGATCAAGTATAATCCCATTTCCAATGTAGCCATGCAAAAATTCCATCAATCAACCAAAACTTTGCTTCTAACTTTGAGCATATACACAATCAGAAATATTGAAAAGCATAACTCATAATCACCTCCATCGAAATTTGTCTCTAAGGAATTAATGATAGAATATTTATAGTTCACTGTTGAATCTAAATAACTTGCAATAGGATCATAAAAATTACCAAAAATGAGCTCTTCCCGCTGTTTGTTTTTTGTGAATCCAAGCTGACTGATTTCTGAACAGTGTTGCTTGACTCATGAGGACTGGATGAATAGTTCTAGTAATTCTTTGTCACTGCCTTCCTCAAAACCTGATCGATCAAAGAGTAGATCATTGTTGAAAATATCAACAAATGCTGATGTAGAAATCTGGTGTTCAAGAGTTTCCATTGAGTATTTCTCTCCTTTTTCTTTCTTGTGGGCGTCACTGTCACATATAGCACCATAAATGAAGGGTTCGATAGGTGTTTGAAAAAACTGCTCTTCTTCATCAAAATACCTATCATATTTAGGCTGATATGTATGAATTCCTAAATTTTGAATATCAGTAACCTCTGCTTCATGATGTTCTTCAATCTACTTGTTAACATTCGATGAAGAAGAAAATATAACAGACTGATTTGGTAATTTCTCATCATCATATTTAGAACTGGCATACACCGGTTGATTTTTGAAAAATTCAATATATATATACTCAGAATTCCTTTCTTTATCACCTGAATATTCATCATAAATAGGCTGATAAAAAACATCATGAAGAGTATTTTCTTAACTCTCTAAAATTTCCAAAAGAGTGTGTGAAATTTCATCATTAAAGATTTGACCTTCAAAACTTTCTGAAATTTGAACTCTATAAAATTTCACTTCATGAGTTTCTTGGAAGGATGACAGCGCATGAGCAACTTGATCGGTTTTCAAAAGTGAAGCCTTTAGTTTTATAATGCTATCATCAGTTTTCATAACAGAATTTTGAAACTTTTCCTCATGTAAAACATAATTAAAAGAAGAAACGACATATAACGAGTCTGCTTCTTCATTTTCTTTAGCAAATTATGAACCCACAACTTCTTCATTATCCATTTCTAGTTCATGTATATGGGAAGACACATCATCTTGAAGATCATTAGAGAACTGATGAATATTGTGAGGAACAATTTCTTCTTTATCTATATATTCAGTCTCATTATGCAATTCATATTCCTCACAACAATTTTCAAATAAAAACTCAGCTGAAAAGTACCTTTTATAGTGTTTATGGAATATTGTGTGAAAATCCTTCAAGGATGAAATACTGGAAGGAGGTAATGAGAAATACCATTCACGTGCATCACCATCCAATGAATACATGACCATCTTCATACAAACATCCTCGTGATGTAGATCTAGCAGATTCATGCATTCATGGAATTTGATGAGGTGATCAGCAGGATTATCTTCTCTCCTTTCTCTAAAGATAGGCAGAAAATCTCCCCATTCTGCCATACTAGGTACTGGACGTGGGAAACCAGGAACTGTAGAAAATTCAAGAGGTGCAAACCTTTGAGCTACAATGGACTTCATTCGATCCTGTGATGGCATTCTGGATTCTCAACAAATGGAGTCACCTCTGGAATCTTTGGAGTCGCCCGATGAAGAAATTTGCAGCCACTATGTCGATGAAGAAATTTGCAGCCACTATGTCACCAGCCTTTGTTCACCATCAAAGTATGGATATATTCGTTGTCGTACAGCCCAAGGAAGTATGTCTTTGTTCCTCCATCCCCGGCAACGACGCTAAAAGATGTTATCACTAAAGTTGAACCCCGACTGCTAGGGTCAAGCTTAGAGAAATCTTAAATTGGTTTAATGGATAACTGGAAAATGAATTTATGGAATTTGGTGGTAGGTAAAACTTACTACATAAATCAAGCTAGATTCGAAAACAAATAATGAACAGCAGTATATATCACAATCAAGACTCATAAGACAAAGCTACGAGTATGAATTTATGAAAGACATGAACCAGGTTCTGCATATAGTACTTAAGGATAACTTCACATTAATCGTGAGAATCTAGCAATGGATTAATAAGACCATACACCAGACAAAATCACAACACATGAAATTCAATTATTAAAACAGAAAGATGGCTCATATGAACATAATCATTTCAAAGCAGCTAACAAAAACAGAGTGCATACATGCTCCTGCCACTCTACTATCAGAATATTCAAATCTTGCCTCAACCCTCTCGGCTGGTACCTTCCCCCTATACAAGCCTCTTAGCTCATCATTTATAGATATTACATTACTTACAAAGGAGGTTTCAGATCCATGAGAAATGGATCGAATTTTGTAGCTAAGGCAAAGAGATAACTCAAAATCTGTTTCTGAAATTAATCTAGCAGATTTCAAGCATAAAATTTGGTAATCAAATTTCAAATCATTTTTCTTTTTTAAGAAACCTATTTGACTATCCAGAATTCGGGCCTGAGAGGCTTCTATCAACACTTATCCAAAATCGAGATAAAAGACTTCTAGTAGCATGGTGTTTATTTGACCAAGATGCATACTATTGGGTGCTCTGCCACCTACAATTTTCAGAAACTAAAACTCTGCCTCAGAATTTGGATTTGTTTCCTTGAATTCTGTACAATACTCTGATCGAAAATCGATTGATAGTGCTGATCCTTGAGAACTGAATGCTAAAAATTGGGCCTCTTGAAATCAAGCCATCAACGTGTCAATTTAATTGATGAATACATCCTTTATTCGAACTGACAGCCCTACATTTTTATCTTTCGGTGATTTCCATGCGAACGCTACTCACGCTTGTACACTTTTATTACCCTTGGTAATTAGTGATTTCCTCATTGAAGTTGATCATGATTTGAAGGGGTTTTGCCTTATTTCCATGGGTACTCTGCATTAAATCTTGAACCGATGGCTTTAACACTTCTCAATCTTAAGAATGCCTTAGTGATTTGTTAATTTCGTGCCTGCCAAATATGGTTTTAAATACCAACTTTCACTCATGCGTCCATTCATTTGACGGCTGGTAGCAATTCTGGCACTTTTGGGTTGAATGGGTAAAGTCCTCAAGATTCCATTTGGTGTGTATCTTCGAACTAGTGAAGGCAACATAAACAACATCGAACATGTGGATGCATCTGATGCATTGGCTATAAAGAACACTTAGACATTGGGCGTTTGCTGCGTGGCATGTCATGACACTTGGGAATGAATGCTTGCAACACTTGTAAACTATTGCTATCCTGTGTGCAATTTCTTTGGAGAATAAATAACTCAAGTTTTCCCTTGAAGTTGCTTTCAATATCAAGATTACACAAACACTCGAAGTTTTAGCAAAATATCAATGTTACTTTCGCTTAGATCAGTAACAATTAGCCTAGCACCAATTTTGCCTGCATGTAGAGAGAGTGGCACCTTTTGTCCACCTACCTCATCAGTTAATTGATTGTAGACATATTTAGACATCCAAAGTTAGACTAGTGAGCTTCAGCTTTGGTTTTTCCACACTCTGTTAGCCAAACAATTAGTTAGAGTTGGTATATTCGAATCTTATCCACAATATTTGACTTTTATTTATTGTATTACCATTGTATTACTGATTAATTAATAAAGATTAATGTTGTGATTATTTGAGCCATTCTTGTTCGATTAATCTGAAAATTTGTGTCATGGATTCTTTGCTCAGCTCAGTGTACATTGATCTCAATTATTCCAGTGCATACTAGGCAAAAAGCTCTCAAAAGATGTCTTGGCCATGTTATTGATCACATACGACTTCTAACTCTTATCCTCCGGAGAATCAAGTCGAGTTCCCCATGGATGATTATATCGAGTTCATCAATTATTCCAAGCTCCAGATATGGAAGGTACGATTATAAGTATCATCATTTCTCATTCCCCTTTATTGAATCTTTAATGTATTAGTGCTTCTATTTCAATGGCGTAAATGAAAAGGAATGTTATATTAAATACCTGAATTCAAGGGTTGTCCTTGTTCGGTTTGAAGAATACAACAAGCTCATTTATTTGGATGTTGATATCCAAGTGTATGACAACGTCGATCACCTGTTTGATATCTCCGACGACCATTTCTATGGCGTGATAGACTGCTTTTGCGAGAAAACTTGGTGCCACACTTTACGCTTTCCCAGTAGTCACGCAATGCCGGGGCATTATTTCTGAAACAAACCACAACAAGTGTGTGTATATATATATATATATATAACCCAATGGATATAGTGATATAATCTAGCCTGTACAGTGTTCCGCATACTTTCGATGAATATTTTTATCCATCGTCGACTGGTTTTGATCCATATTCTTCTTAATACGAGTAGGAGTGTACCCATAGCGAGGTGCAATAGCCAAGACCGAGAGCTAATAAATCATGTAACTACAAAGATAATCCATACCAAATGGATAATATTGGCATGCAAATGTTATGTGTCTTACATGTAAGATTTTAAAAAACATTTTGTTAATTTCCATGCAAATTCAGTGACATTACTTACCGTATTAATTGATAGCTGTTACAACCAGCAATATAAAATACATACTGATTAATTTATTGAAGGACTAAATCATGATGCATTTGCACATGGTAGAGTTTAAGTATTTACTCTCTAACATTTTTTGGTTTTTTTCCTATAAAATATGGAGTAAACTACTTAACCGATCATTTGCATCGATCGGACGACCTGGCTCGCGTGAGCGGTCACATCCGACGTTGCCAATCGTCCAATCGATGCAAATGATCGGGCAAATAGGTCAATCTATAAAATATGGTAGACATGAAATTACCATGTCAGCTACGAAGTCGACTTAATTTTTCCAGCGGTCAAATTGACCGGCATAGCAATAACTTGCATGTATCAATTTTCATTATATATATCCTTCTAGACTTGGAATTCAATCTTATTGGTTATGCTGCAGGATGCAACCTACTGTCTTCGAGCTAGGGCTGGTCAGACTTCGAAGTACCTGGTCAGTCGCTTCTAATTAATGGAGTATTGCAGTTCTGTAGTAGTTGGTCATTGGGTTAACCACTCAGGACTCCGGGGTGTCATTGAATCAATGGATAAACATGAGATATCATGTGGATTTCGGACAATTTGTGTCATTCTAGCTTTCCCTTACAAGAAACGATGCAACATAATTTTGAATGTCATCGTCTAGTTGGTAGGAAGCCATCTACTTCATGTTGTCAAAAAATGTGAGGTGTCTGTTATACTCTGGTCAAGTCATCAACCTACAAGATAGGTCTTAAAATTGAAAAAAAGTACATAATTTATTTCAAAACTGGAGGGAAAATCAAATCTTCCATCGCAAAAAACCAACGAAGCTCGTCATTGAAGTGGTCAGTTTTTAGTGTCAAAATGTGTTTCTCTTTTACAAGCAGAGTCGGGAGTCAATCCTTCAGGATTTCCGTTCATGGTTTTGGATTCACCAAGTTGCAACTTCATCGAACTCTGAGTGTTTTACGATTTGAGTTGGGTTCGAAACCCTGGAGGCTGGGTATTTTCCTGAGAGTCAATATTTCAGTAGTAGGTTGGCATAAGAGCCTAGAATTTGGAAGGTTGGAGTATGTCGAAGTGATGTCGAAAGTGAGCCACTATAGTCGATACCATAGTGCATATCAACTGTAGTTTTTATTCCCTAACTCCAAAACCCACAGTCAAGAAGATTTCACAAAATTTTAGACATTGGGAATTTTTAATGGAGGTGTACACTAGACATTATCAGATGCAGGTTGCAATTAAATAGTTGGACACAATTCAAGGCAATGAAGGGATAAATTGACCAAAGAGGAGTAATATTCAAGAAAAAATACTCAGAATAATTGCACGACCTGCAGACAAGTGGGCTATACAAATTTGTGGTGATTCAGTGAAATTCTTGCTAAAGTAGTGATTCGTGGACCGCTGTGTTCGTGGAAACTTGGATAGTTGTTCAAAAATTGTGGCAAGTTGTCCATATCTGGACTTAAACCACCACGTCAGGTTGAAAGGGCCCTTGCCACCTACGGACACATCCAAGAGAACCAACAATTTATTGGAGGTTTGCAACAAAAGAGAACAAGGTGTTTTCGCCTACCCAATGCTGAACCCTTCAATTTTCAACAAATTGCAAGGTGCATTTTGCAGCCTGCCTTCGGAAATTCATAGAATCATAGTTATGCTCATAGATTTTCGAATAATTTTTTTTTATATCAAAGATTTAGGGTTAAATTTGTTCAGAGTATAATTATATGAACAAAGCTCCATTATATTATAGTAAAACCATGACTACGAATTTAGGGATAAGATTTCTTAGTTATGTTCACAAATTTAGGGTCAAATTTTTTTACATCAATGATTTAGGCCTAAAATTGTTCATAGTATAATTCTATGAACAAAGCTTGATTCGATTCTAGTAAAACCATGACTACATATAAATTTGATCTATAAACGCTCAAATTTAACTCATTAAAAATTTTAATGGCTGCAAATGAAATAAAATATGTTAATTCAAGGGAATTGGGATAAATTCATTTTTTTTACTGTCCTATTAATATTTTGAAATTTTAAGATTTCAAATCCATAATCTATAATAGAATATTATAGAATCCATTGAGCAACAAAACCTCTTAATGGATTTACTTCCTTTCCCCCTATTCTATTTACCATATATTGCTTAGTAATTCATGGGGTGGGGAAATAAGAGGCCATTTACATGTTAGATAGGGTTGGAAGCCTTCTATTCAGATCCGTTTAAAATCAGCCACCATCTTGGAGAAGGTTCCACAGTGACTAACAATAATGTAGAAATTGAATTGTGTGAGTGCACATGAGAAATTGGATTTATAGAATTATAATAACTTATACCAACTTCTTATCAAAGTGAGAGTCATCATATTCATGTGTTCTCTTCATTCCCCCTCATGAGCTTCATTTGCAACTACTACTACTCTCAAAGTATTTTTGTCTTCTTTGAGCAAACAATCTCTTTTATACAAGTCATTGTTATAAGATTCACGAATTCTCTCCATTCCCGTTCATGGTACTTTATTTGTAACATCTATGGTCAAGGTATTCTTCTCTTCTTCTCTATTCATTACAATGAGTGTTATTTCCTCCACCTTCGTTTATAGGCATCCATTAGTATCCTTCTCTAAATCCATGTTTACTAGATTTTTGCACTTCATTCCTCTTCATCTTCTGCATATTGTTATTCATCCTTTGGGTTTTGGTTTATGTATCTCTTTGATTTAAGGATAAGCAATTGCTTGAGGACATTTATTTTGCAAAGGTCCTACACATTGACAAATCTACTCATAAAATCTTGGCTTCACTTTGCATGTTGATTCTTTGTCTATGGTTTTTTTAAGTCCCTTGAAGCTATTGGTGATATATTGGAGGATTATTTTTGTATTAGTAATGAAACCAAGGCTATTTTTACCATGAATTTAGTTCATCATTTTATCTATGTTGATTTAAGCAAAGCTTTTCTATAACAAATAATGACAATGAACCAAAAGTATAATTATAAGCACATCATAACCGATAACAAATAGTGACCACAATTAACGGAAATTATGATTATGAATACATCACAATATAACAAATATAACAAATAGTGATTAAGAGGTGGGCACTGTATGCACAAAATATAAAACGTCAAGTAATTTGATGTACCTGCAAACAAAAAACAAAGACGTTTCAATATCATTCAAGCAATTTGATGTACCTGCAAACAAAATTGTCTTAATAAGACAACAATCGTTGTAATTACGACAAAAAAAATTGCATTATCTTATGGTGATAGTTTCATTTCATTTACCTTTTATTCAAGATTCACCATATTCTCATGGATAATGAAGCGGAGCATTCAATGGCCCAAAAAATTGATCACAGCGAGAACAACTAAAGGTATGAACCAGATTATCAATTTTAGTACAGTTATTCATCTTTAACAACAATTTAGATACAAAATAAAGAAATTATAAAAAACAAAATCTTTCTGAGTCGCTAGGGTCTATTAAAGTAGTCGAGATTGTTGCATAGTACCGATTTGATAGAGACGAAGATAGATTAAAAACTTAGTTCCCACCAATTAAGAAGATGCCCTATAAGATGAATCACATTATAAGTAATAGGTAAAATAAGAGTTTGAACAAATGTTGGATGTTATGCTGATATCCCTAAATATTGTTATTAGTCCCTGTCAAGGCAGGGAATATAGTGATCCTTTGGTCTTTAAAATTAGTTTGACTTTTTATTAGTAACAAAGTTTTGATATAGTTTTCTAAAGTTTTATGATACTTAATTTAATATTTTAAAAATAAAAAATATAATTTCGAATTTTAGAAATTTGTTATTCTTAATTTTTTTATTGGTTATGTACATTGAATAGACTAAATACCCCTGCTGTGAAAACAAATTGTCAGATTAAAAAATATAATTAAAATTTTATAATTTTCTTTTTATAAAAAATTGACACTTGTCAACACAATTAAGAAACCTAATAAATAAAACATAATTATGATTTGACAAGAGTTTATTGTTTACGTTATTTGGGGCTTTTGCCTTAGCTTGTCATAGACCCTAGGGGGTGTTATATAACACAGAGTCTCTGTCTCGCATGGTAGCTCACTTATTGTATTCCACGTACTATAGCAGAAAGGCTGTCTCAAGTTGAATCCATTTCAACGTTTCTCACGACCTGGATTAAAATAGCGACGTACATTCCCAACAACCCAATGTAAAAACAGCTCGATCTCTGTGATCAAAGTTACTGTTGGATTTACGTTGCAATTTATTATTTAAAGGTGAGAGGATAACTGTGAGCTGTTAATTCGTGTGAGACGCAGTTTATGTGATGAAAGATTTTGGACAAGTCTGTGCAGTTTGAATTTATGTTTCTGCTTTTCTTCAATAGGGTTTTTAAATTGAAATAGTACAATTTTACCTGCTACCATGGCGGAATGAAGATAGAGCCTCTGTTTAGAATTTAATGTTCTAACTTCCCTCATGTATATCAGCTTAGTTGATCCGGAACACCAAATGTGTTGTAAGCCTTCACGTCAAATCAGTCACTCCGTACAACAGATCCACTTGCGAATTTAATTATCATTATTATTATTAGATACTATGGACTAAGAGTTCCAAGTCATCGTTCGTCCTATCATCCCATGTCGGCGAAGCATAACTCCCTGGTCAAGCTCATACGGTTGTTATCTAACTTTCAAGTGCATAGTAGGTATAAATAGGTATCATGTCATGACTGGTCGGTCGTGTACAGGGTGCAGATTTCTGGTTCTGGAAAAAAACAGTATCATGTCACGGGAGATTTGCTTTAAAACTTTTGGAACTTTGGACCAGGGATCAAGATTGAAGGGCTGGTCTTAATTTCATATTGAAGGTTATATATTCATGCAGCTCTTCATTGATGAAGGGCTTTCAAAAAAACTCACATTTCAAATGACAGTAATAGATTAATTGCACACTTCAATAAAAAAATGTGCTAAAAAGATAATGCATTTCAATTAAATTTATGACACAATTTTTTTTTTAAATAAAACTTTTTCTTTCACAGGAAAAAATACCAATCTTTGTTATTCATATGAATCAAAAGACATATTATACATCAACCATCTTCATGACAGGAGGAAGTAACATTCCAGTTCAGCATATAGACAAATAGAAAGAAAAGTCTGCAAAGCTGCCAGTCAACAAAATAGAAACAAAGTCTGATCGTAGCAGACTTTTCTCATCATCCCTGAATTATCAGGTCAGAATATGCTGTATAATTAAAAGTGACCTACAAACATACACTCCTAAGCAAGACCTGCTAGCTGATAGGTCTCCTATGTAACAGACAGAGAAAGAAGTACATATGCATGTCATTCAA
>LPNX011184596.1:7231-60884 GCA_001517045.1 Pseudotsuga menziesii
ATGCTTACTTCAGAAGGATAGACATGGTTCAAGGGTTGGAAGAGGCTGCACAACTCAACATCCCGAAAGATATCTCATCTGAGGAGGCAAATAAGTATCTTTTGTCTGCATGTGAGAAGTTTGATGTGAAATGTCCTCCTCCTCAAACAACTGCAGATAACCCCAAGCATGAGCGCCCTCCTGGGGTTCGCATTTAAAAAAAAAAAATATTATACAAAGCGTGGATACAGCGACAGCCAGGCGTGGATACAGAGACAACAAGGCGTGGATATAGAGACGGCAAGGCGTGGCTATAGCGACGTCTTATTCCTGGGTTTGCATTTAAAAAAAAAAAACCTTATACAGAGCGTGGATACAGCGACGGCTAGGTGTGGATACAGAGACGGCCAAGCGTGGATACAAAGACGGCCAGGCGTGGATATAGCGACGGCGTAGACATCTAACGAAATATAGAACATTGTCACTCTTGCAACGCAAATTAGGGGTCGTCTCTATTGCGACGGAATTGTTTCCACGGAAAAAAAAAACACTTAGACGTGGCAATATCCACGTTTTTCCGTGGATATTGCCACGTTTTGCCGTGGAAAAATTGATCACTTGTACTAGTGTGTTGAATTAGATAGTGCATATTTCACCCAACATTTTGGCGCCGTTGCCGGTGAGGTGCCAAAGGGATTGGAGTCTAGGTAGATAAGGGTATATAGGTTGCCTTTACATTACACAACAAGGGGGAGAGGAAACGATAAGACGCAAAAATGACTTCACTACGGAATTTCCACAGTGTGATAGCATGATGCATCCACTTTAGTGAGTCGCCCCAAATCCTTGTTGTTCCTTTTTTGCACAAGTGTGTTTACTTCATGCAAAGTTTGATTTACTTATCTTAAGTGTACTTTTTGCAAACATAGGTAGTTTAATTTCCCATAGTTAAATGTACTTTTCCTTACGCAAACATAGATAATTTACTTTCCCATAATTTAATTTCATGTACGTGTGTCTTGCAAATTTAGGTAGTTTACTTTCCTGCCATTTACTCTTATGCAAGTGTGTTACCTCTTCAGCAAGCTTAGGTGCTGCATTTAGATATGTTACGTTTGGTTCATTTTTTAGGTGTGTTTACATTGGTACTAAGGTATTTTCTTTTCAAATTTGTGATATGTTTCGTAATTAGATTCTAAAGAAATATATATACATATATATAGATATAAATAAAAATAAAAACAAAATTTTGGGTGCAGTAAGAGCCCCAACCACTAATCCTTTCGTGAAGCAGGACCTACCGACCAACCCAATGTGTTGGAATATAATCCGTCAGGATTATACGTTATTGTAAATATTAGGAATATGAAGAGACTCTTAGATGTGTGATCCCAAGAGTCATCTTAGATGTATAAATAAAGGCATTCTATGGAGAATAATATGAATTCTGGAGTTATTTCACTTGACAGTGGTATCATAGCGATTCATAACTCCTGCATGTACAGTCTGCATTCTGCTGCTATCTGCACCCTGGGCTTTCCTCAGTCTGCAGATTGCATGCATTGGTGCATGCGCTGGCTGCTCTAACGCTCCATGAATGATGTGATTTCCATCTCCTGTAACTCTGCGTTCTTTGTGACTGTCAATTGAAAACCCTAAATCGTGACCTCCAGTTCGTAATTTGCTTAATCTTCTTTCCACCAGCATGAAGTGTGAGACTCCCATTGTGGAGACTATCGTGACCTAGTGTGCTTTTCAATCCTGACAATCTGGCTTCCAGATCTCCATTCCTCCTTTGCTAATTAATTCTAGGTTGCCTGCCCCGTCAGTCTTCCTCTGTGTGCGCTTCTCCTGCTTCTTGCGAGCCACAAAGTGTGTGCGGTACTCTTCAATGACTCTAATTTGAGGTCTGAGATAAACTGTTATTCTACATTTTGATAATTTCTAAGATATCTAATTCCTTAATTAGCTGCACTCTCTCGACTATCAGACCATTAGTTTACCTAACCCTAATTTTGTAACGGTGTTCCCCTTATCATCATTCCATTCATCATTCTGTTGTTGCGAAATAACATTCTCAAGCTGTTGTGAGAATCCTCGTGAAAATACTATAGCTACGATTCTTTCTTTGTGTCAGTGCTGAGATTTCCTCCACCAACGATTAAGGCCCTTTCTCTTGTATTATGGTTTGTAAACTATCCCGGAGGGTTGTAAATCATCCCTACTTACATTTGCGTGGAGTTGCAATATACTGGGCGAGGCTGAGCAATATGGCGATGAATCATTATGGAAGCATGATGCAATGATGAACCAGGCTCGTTGAAAACCAATGACTGATAGTTGATACGTTGGAGAAGAAGTACATGTTGCGCTTCTCTTTTCTGAAGCGACTTCTCTTGTTGCAAACTTTTGAGAGTCGATAAAATATTATGATTGTGGTGATATAATTGTGAGAGTTGCGACTAGTCATCAAGTTTATTGTGGCATGCAAGATTTGGTCATCTGAATTATAACAGTCTTCGTTTGTTGGGAAAGAATGGTGTATTTGGTTTTCCCACCATTCCCAAAGAGAAGAGAAAATGTGATGCATGTATATTAGGGAAACACAGTAAGCTGCCATTCCATGAATCTAATTTCAGAGCAAGTAGGAAATTAGAATTAGTGCATTCTGATTTATGTGGCCCAATGCCAACTCCTTCTGCCAATGGGAATAAGTATTTTATGACCTTTGTTGATGACTACTCAAGAATGTGCTGGATTTACTCATTAAAGAAAAAATCAGAAGCATTTCAAACATTCAAGGACTTTCATGCATTGATAGAAAAACAAGCACAATCTAAAATTGGTACACTTTGTACTGACAATGGGAAAGAATACACTTCAAATGCTTTTGAAGATTATATTCGCCAACATGGAATTGCACATCAGACTATAGTTCCCTACAATCCTCAACAAAACGGTGTAGCAGAAAGAATGAACAGAACCATAATGAATATGGTACGCTCAATGATGTTTTTTAAGAATGTAAAACTAATGTTTTGGGGTGATGCAGTGAAATGTGCAGCCTATTTGAGAAATAGAAGTCCCTGAAATGCTCTTGATAACAAGACTCCACATGAAATGTGGTTTGGACATCTCCCTTCAGTTAGGCATCTCAGAGTTTTTGGTTCCACCTGTTATGCCTTGATTCCAAAGGAGCAAAGAAACAAGCTTGGTGCTCGAAGCAGAAAATGCATTTTCCTGGGGTACGAAGAAAACTCCAAGGCATACCATCTGTATGATGAGGTAAACAAGAAGTTTTTTATTTCCAGAGATGTCATTTTTCTTGAGACTAATAAAAATGACCAGTCCATTGAGAGACATCTTGATCGTTTGGAAAAATATCCTCATCTAAAGAAATATTCTGAAAATAAATATGAAATTCCAAACCTTGAAGGGGGGATTCCTATTCTGGATAAACCTTTGGAATTTCCATATGAAGCACCAACTTCCCCGCATGAAGAAGTTCCTGCTACTTCACCTAAACAAGAGATTCAACTGGATGATGTGATTAAGAGAATTGGAAGACTCAACCTTAAAGGAAATCAAGCACCACCAGCTGATCAACCAGGACCATCACGGAAGATTCCTAAATGGGCCACAAAGACACTTGAAAGTGTCCATCTGGATGAAGTTGGAAATACGGGAACGAGAAGTTCAAAAAGACATGAAGATGGAGGAGAAGCAGATAATTCAGGTGATGACATGGATGTATCATTTGATTGTGAATTTAATTTATCTGCTAACTTTGAACCAACTTCCTTTGAAGAAGATTCTACTCGAGTTGAGTGGAAAGAAGCTATGCATAATGAGTATGATGCACTCATGAAGAATGGAACTTGGAAGCTGGTTGACTTTCCAGTTGGAACCAAACCAATTGGCTGCAAGTGGGTGTACAAGAACAAATATAGATCAGATGGCTCACTTGACAAGCACAAAGCGAGGCTTGTAGCAAAAGGCTATGCACAGAAGGAAGGAATTGACTATGAAGACACATTTTCTCCTATAGCAAAATGGGCTACCATCCGTACCTTACTCTCTTTAGCTGCTTAGAATGGGTGGAAAGTTCATCAGATGGATGTGAAGACTGCTTTCTTGAATGGAG
The DNA here is from genome assembly GCA_001517045.1 of Pseudotsuga menziesii. Taxonomy (NCBI): domain Eukaryota; kingdom Viridiplantae; phylum Streptophyta; class Pinopsida; order Pinales; family Pinaceae; genus Pseudotsuga; species Pseudotsuga menziesii. The sequence goes on from LPNX011184596.1 coordinate 11,355, forward strand.
ACTTGAAAGAGAATGTCTTCATGTCTCAGCCAGAAGGCTTTGTTGTGAAAGGAAAAGAACAAAAGGTATGCAATCTTGTCAAATCCTTGTATGGCCTAAAACAAGCGCCTCGCACATGGTATGAAAAATTAGCCGAGCATCTTTTGAAGTTAAATTTCGAACATTTTGATCTTGATGATGCAACACTGTTTATAAAGAAACTTGGAAGATCTGTTGTGTATCTTGTGGTGTACGTAGATGATCTTTTGATGACAGGGAACAATGAGAGCTATATAGCATCCATAAAGAAAGATTTGAAAAAGATATTTGAAATGACAGATATGGGACATCTCCACTATTACTTAGGAATTGAAGTCACTCAACATCCTAAGTACATATTCCTATCTCAGAAAAAATATGTTGGAGAACTACTAGACAAATTTTGCATGACAGAATGCAACCCTATCTCTACTCCAACGGAATAGAAAATGAAGCTCACATCAAGTGAAGGAAAAGAGTTTGAGGATGCGACCAAGTATTGACAACTTGTAGGAAGAATTATCTACCTTACAACAACTAGACCAGATATTTCTTATGTTGTTGGCATACTTTCAAGGTTCATGCATAAACCTTGTGAAGGACACTGGTCAGTTGCAAAAAGAGTTCTAAGATACTTGAAGGGGATTCAAGACGCTGGACTCAAGTACTCTAAGGTGGATGACTTCAAACTTATTGGGTACTTAGATTCAGATTTTGATGGTGATAAGGAGACAGGAGTATCAACTTCTAGATACACTATGAGTCTCGGATCAGCAGCTGTCTCATGGAGATCACGCAAACAGTCAGTTCCGACAGATTCAACAATGGAAGTAGAATATGTGGCTGCAACTGAAGCAATGAAATAAATAGTATGGCTCAGGAAGATACTTGAAGATTTGCAAGAAAAACAAGAGAACTCCACTCCATTATTGATCGACAATACTTTTGCAATCAAGCTGGCTAAGAATCCTAGATTCCATGATCGAACCAAACACATCAACACAAAGTATCATTTGATTCGACATCATGTAGAGGCCAAGACATCCCATCTTTGACATTGTTCCACAAATGATCAAGTTGCAGACATCTTCACCAAAGCGCTTGGACGAGAAAAGTTTGAAAGATTCAGAAACATGCTCGGACTTACTAACACCCCTTCGGATTAAGGGGGGGATTGTTGGAATATAGTCCGTCAGGATTATACGTTATTGTAAATATTAGGCATATGAAGAGACTCTCAGATGTGTGATCCTAAGAGTCATCTTAGATGTATAAATAAAGGCATTCTATGGAGAAATAATATGAATTCTGGAGTTATTTCACTTGACAAAATGGATTAAAAGGTGTTCATTAGTATGAGAGAACTTTCTAAACTCCTTGCAACAACTAGGATCTTGATCTCTACCTCTCAAGAAGAGGAGCTCTTGATAGAATTTGAGAGCTTATCAGCTGCTCCTGAAATGATAAACGAACCAAAATCCCAAGAAATACAAAAATATGTTCTTTGTGAGACTGCAAAATAAGATGATACATTGGGGATTGCAGCCAAAGGAGAGCAACTTGAAATTAAAGAGTTCTCCACATGCAAGGTAATAGATCCATCATGTGCTCAAACAACTGCTCAATTAGAAGAAGGGGATCTGTATGACATATTGAAGGAAGGTGAGTACCAAGACTACATCGAAAGATGGTTTCAGGAGGTAACTTGACCTCAATACCATTCCTTTGTTTGACACCTATTGATGCAAAGAAAAGTAAGTTGGTTGAACTTCCACATTCAGGTAATCATTGCAATAATCTTTTCATATGTGGATAAAGGTACAATTCTTATTTTGGTTCGCACTTGGTTTCATTGGAAAAGCTCATATACTTGAATAAATACGTTTTCTTTCTTCTTAGGGTAGTGAAATATGTATATAAATAAAATGTTGCATTCTTAGTTTAGGGAATAATGCAACTTTGTTTTTTTGTGTTTTATTTTTCAAATAAAGGAACTAAGAAAAAGATCATGTTAATGACTAAACCAAAACAATTTTATATCGTTATTCATTTTCATACATGCATATTTCTAATTATACTAGTTACTCAAGACCAACTTTAAACCTCATGGGGATTTGTCATAATTAAGGTCTATCTAAAACTTAGAGGTCACTCGTACATCCTAGCTTCATTATAAGGGCATGTTATTTAAGCATCTTTACTACAGGGTAGCATAAGGGTGAATGGAATTTCTAGTTTGTGGGGAACACTACTATAATTCTATATGAAAGAGATGAATTTCAGGACTAGAGACACCTTTCACTCATTATCTTATGGCTCCATATACTTTACACTAAATCCATCAATTGTGTGTATATTTGATTCAATAGATTCTTCTTGCAGCCTTTATTTTGGTTCCATAAAAAAAAAGACTAGCTGTCCTCCAATCCATATACCATCCCACCATGTAGCATGGTTTTCAGAGTTGCTCCCCCACCACTCCTTCATGGGGAAAATAATTTTCCGAATATCTATAGGGACTAGAAACATTGGGACAAGAGCCTATGATATAAAATAGGTTTAAGAGGTTAACCTGCTAGGGTACTGAACATGCTCGTTGGCAGCGGGTACCAGTTTGTGGTATGACTAGGTAAATCCGACGGGGTACTGAACAGGCCTGACTAAAAGGGAGGAATCTATTTGGGGATGACAACTTATTAAAAAAAAGGAGAAAAATTATAAAAAAAAGAGAAAAAATATGAAAATGACTTTGTGACAATAAAGGTTGTTGTGGGTCTACTGGAGGAAGGTATGCATGGTTGATCTAAAGAAAATGAACTCCATCAATCTGCCATTTGAGAATGTTTGTAAGTTGCACTTAAGACCTTATTGTCTAATTCATGCTATACCTAGGATATAACTATCCTAGAAGTGAGACTCATAAACTTAGGAGTCTAATGAACTTGAAATTGTCTTTTATAATGGTTTTATTTACATTAATTTCCAACCTATTTACCGTAATTTAATACATCTATGTTCAAAAAGGGTGTCTTTTACTCTATTTTATTAATTAAAATCTCATAAATGTAAATAAAGTCAAACATGTTATTTTTATGTATTAAATGTAGTATTTTGCAAATAATAGACATTCTGCACTCCATTTAGCCCCTTCTTTCGGTCCTAAGTTCTGCACTAAGTTTAATAACTTGTTTCTTATTAGTTTACTGCATGGATTTAATTTTGTTCCCTCACTCTTGTTGGTTTCATGATATTTACATATACAAATTAAAAATCTGAGTTAATAACTTGTCTTTAACATTGTTTCAAATTTAAACAAATAAACCATTAAGTAATAAAATATTAAAACAATTATTATTATTATTATTTAAATATATATTAATCATTGTAATATAAACATAACATACAACAAATAAATATAAAACATATTTTAAACCTTAATAAAAACCATAAAACAAACCACATTTTAATATAATTTTGGTTTAATTTTTGAAACAATTTGTTAGTTTGTTTGTAACAATGTTTTAAATTAATGATACTCATGTTTTTTGTATGCAGATTCATGGATATGCTTATACACATCATTTAACACACATGCAATTTATTCAATGAAACGGTTCACATGAGGGAGGCTGGCTCCAAGAATCCAACATTTAGTTCAACAATCCAACACTCAGCCTTCAACGTGGCCAACAAACTAGCAAAAAATCCGTTCAGAATCCGAATTAATGAACAAATTTTAGTTATAGGTCATCCGGACGTTCATCTAGATGCCCATGCAGACCATGTGTTTTTAACAGATAGTAGATTTTTGGGCTAGATTTTTGGGCAAACATAAGCGAAACTGAAAATTATGGCACATGGATTTTGTGTAGAACAAACCCCTTTCAATCACATGGAGGAATTTTCTCAAAATACAAATCCATTTGGGAGAAAATCGTGGTTCCTTGAAACCAACTTTTCAAGAAATTGTGGTTGGTCGTTTTCTGAATTCGTGGGTAGTTGTTACAGCAGTAATGAACCTCTATTTTTAGCAAGAGGTGATCGACCTGATCTCTATTGTAATTATCTTATAAATACCTCTTTAGTTTTGAAGAGAGAAGAAAAACTCTTTGTAAAACTTTGCTTCAAGTTTACTAAAAATTCTATGTTTCAGCTGTTGATGAGTAATTTCATTCTCTATTGGTGACTGATATGAGTTAGACACAACCCATGATTGCTGAGAAGGGCCCCTCAACAACCAGAGGTTTTTTCATTGTGTATATTTCACTATTTATTTTGTGCAGATAAGTAGTTTTCACTTTCAGTATTTAACTTAGTTTTCCTATAGATGGTGATTGTTTCCTGTAATATATTTCTTGCTGTTAATACAATCTACATTTTTAGAATTTAGAACAATCGGTCATACTTAGTTTTTGTTAGTTTTTCTTTTAACTTTTCCCATTGCAATTAGATAGAATTTAATTATTTAAGTGTTTCAAGATTAGTTTATAATCAGATTTAGTTCTGATAATGTTACCATGGCTATATATCAGTTTCATTTACTTTTCAACTGTATTTTATTATGCAATAAAAATAGGTTCTTTCCTTAGATACGAATAAGTGTAGTTGTTTTTTGTTATTTCATCTTTAAACAACTTATTCACTGCTTTGCTTGTACCATAGGTTAATATGCATAACCAGTTGGCGTCAAGATCATTTAACCGGATCGTTTTCTTAGTTTATATCATTTTCTGTCAGCCAGAATGTCATTCAGACCGTCTGTTTAGACTGTCATTCAGCCCTGTCTTTCAAACAACATGTTCGTCCTGTCATCCAGACCTATGTTCTAGTCTGTTATGCAGCCTTTCATTCAACCTTTAGCGTTGTCAATCTGTTTTAAGCCTATTTCTTTAGTTTTCTGATTATGTTTCGACTGTGGTAGTTAAGTAATGGTTATGTTTGTCTTTAGGATCATAGGTTAGATTGTTTAAATCATTTATTAAATTTTTATTCATATTTTTCTCCTTTCACCCTATGCATTGTGTTTTGGTCTATTGTGGTTTCTAATTTCTTTCTTCAAATATCGTTGTAATGTTTTGTAATTATATCTTTGGTTTAGATTGTTTCCATTTTTCCCTTCGTATTAGATGCATTATTTTTAGTATTTTAAAGTTTGATGATAAAAGTTCACATAACCTAGTTTAGTGTAAGTTTATTTTTCAAATTGTAAATTAGTTGCATGATTAGTTAATATTCTTTAGTTTATGGTATAGTTTGCACAAGAGGTAGAGAAGAAGTATTTTGTTTTCTTGTTGTAGGTTCGCTTATAGATTGAATATATTTTTAGTTATTGTTTTGTACTTAGTTTTAGATTTGATTATAAAGATCCAAGTTTAATTTGCTTTGATTAGTTTACTGTTTTGCAACGCGCTTGGTCTTTAGAATAATATTTTCTTTGCTTTCTACGAATCTGCAGTTACTTGTTTTTGCTTTCTACGAATTTCTAATTAAATAATTCATTGCTTTCCATAACTCAGTTGCACTTGCATTCTTAGATAGACATTTACTTATGCATACATGGAATAGCCTCCAATTTATAATATAGATAAGATAATTTGCTGCAAGTAGTTAATTTTTCTTTCATTAGTTGAATCGCTTTCGGACCAAGCGATTGCTTTTTATATTAGTATCTACAATTTCCTTCCATAGAATAGATTAGTATAGCATTAGACTAGTTTGAATCTCATTTATTAATTAGTTTCTTGCCTTTATAGAATATATTAATATAACATTAGATTAGATTTGAAATTATAGTTACTTTTGAATTTCTTAGTTAATTTCATGTTTTCATAGATAGATTAAATTCGTGCATTTGAATTATGAAATCCATGCATGTATATTACAATCATATAATTGCATGTTAGCACATTTGTGTCTTTAGTTAGCTTAGGTTAGTTCAAGCCTTCAATTCTGCACATATAGTGTTTGCATCTCACAAGTTACCTTCCCGGGTTAACAATTAAGTATTGAATTAGATAGTGCATATTTTACCCAACACTTAGAAGAATGAGATGATCTTAAAAAGGTAATAATGGATGAGTTACATGGAATTCTCACCATGTATGAGATGAGAACAAGTCAAAATGGATCTTCAAGAAAAGAAGCAGATTTTAAAGCCTCCTTAAAAAATCAATTAGAAAACCCAAATGATGAGGAAGCTCTTTTATTAATAAACTTGAGAGAGGGACTGGAAAATAAAAGGGGAAGTTACCTTTAAAGTGTTTTAATTGTGGAAGGATTGGACATTTTGCCTCTAAATGCACCTACACTAAACAAGATGAGAATGAAGAAAAGGAAACTTCGAAGTTCAAAAAAGGTAAACTAGAAAACAAGAAAAACCCTATGGGAAAAAGAAAATTGTGTACACCATGGAAGACAATGAAGATTCAGATGAAAGTGAAGTTGAAGAAACTGAGTTTTAATTTATGGGCCTAGATACTCAAGCCTCAAATAGTGACTCACATATAGAAGGAGAAGTAGACCTAAGAGCTAAACTTGTTAGCGCCTTTGAAGAACTTGAGAAATGTAGGAAAAAGAACAGACACATAAATCTTATCATTAGTCAGTTGGAAGCTCAACTTATAGATGCCAAAAAGGTTGAGGAGGACCTAACCTACAACTCAAAAGAAAAATACAGGAGTCTGAAAAGCTTGCAGAAGAAACCATGCAATTCAAGAGAAAGCTTGTGAATGATCTATCAAATCAAAGTTTGAGAATATCTCAAGGATTCTAGATGACATTTTGAGTAGCCAAAGACCATCAAGTGATAGGTCTGGTTTGGGGTTCGTTAAATAGAAGAAGCTAAAGATTTTTCTTGTCACCAATCAATAAAGAAGTAAGAAAAGCTATCTTGAAGTACTAAAGACTCCAGCTAAAAAGGAAGGAAGCAATAAAGCATGCTTAATTTCTCAAGATAAAAATATAAATAATATAGCACCCAAGAGTCCAAATAGATATCTATAGATATTTTTAGATCACTACTTTTCTTGTAATAATATTGGTCATAAAGCCTTAAATTGCAGAACTAAAAGAAAGGTTTCTGAATACAAGAAGAAGTCATCAAGTAATAATTCGAAGGGATATAAGAAGCTTTTTACACTACTCCAAAATTGTGCATTAGAATGTTATAAGTGTAATAGCCATGGACATATGGAAAGAGATTGTAAACTGAAGAATCCTATAAGAAATACTGTTGCAATCAAATCTCAGAACACCAAACAAAAGAAGTATTGGAGAGAAAAGGAAGAAAAGGAAAGTTCCATGATTTCTTTATGTGCAACCGAAAGCCAAAAATTATGGCACTTGGACAGTGGTTGTTCAAAACATATGACCGGTGACCCAAGAAAATTCATAACACTAAAAGATAATAAGGGAAAATTCACCTTTGGAGACTGTCTTTCCTCCAAAATAATCCTCAAAGGAACAACTGTTGTCAACAACAAGATCAAAGCCGAAAATGTTTTGCTACTTGAAAACCTCAAGCCTAATATTCTCAGTGTAAGTCAAATATGCGACCAAGGACACATTTGTATCTTTGACTCAAAAAATGTGAAATCAAGAATAAGGAATCAGGAAAGGCTGTTGGCATTGCTATGAGAAATACAAACAATGTATACATATTGGAAAATGAAAACCAATGTTACTTAAGTATGGTAGATGAAAGTTGGTTATGTCATAGAAGGTTGGGACATTTAGGTTTTGATAGTCTTGCCAAAATAAGCACGAAGGAAGCTGTAAGAGATATAGATAAAATTGTAGTTCCTCTAAACTCTGTGTGTAAACATTGTCAACATGGGAAGCAAACCAAAGTCACTTTTAAAATAAAATAACATTTGACCTCACACTCTCTGGAAATAATACACATAGACCTTTGTGGACCAACCAGAACTAAAATTCCACAAGGAGATCGCTATTTTATGTTGCTCATTTATGATTACACAAGGATGACTTGGGTGGCATTCCTCAAAGAAAAATTAGAAGCCTTTGAAAAATTTAAAATCTTCAAAGCAATGGCTGAAAAAGAGTCAGGTATGAAAATCAGGTGTCTTAGATCAGATAATGGGGGAGAATTTACCTCCAATGAATTCAATGAGTTCTGTGAAGGTCATGGAATTAAGAGACAATTTTCAGCTGTAAAAACTCCTCAGCAGAATGGGGTTGTTGAAAGGAAAAATAGAACAGTCCAAGAAGCTGCCAGAACAATGCTTAATGAAGCAAAACTGCCAGATTAATTTTGGAGAGAAGCTATATACACAACTGTCTACATACTTAATAGAGGGAAACTCAGAGTGAATAAGGATAAGACCCCCTACGAATTGTGGTATGGAAGACCAGCCTCAGTCAAATATTTTAAAGTGTTTAGCAGTAACTATTATATGAAAACAAACGAAGATGACCTTGGAAAGTTTGACTCTAGGAATGATGATGAAATCTTTCTAAGATACTCATCCACCAAAAATGCATATAGGTGTTACAATAAAAGGTTACACAAAATTGTAGAAAGTGTTGATGTTAAAGTAGATGATATAAAACCAAGGAAAGAGAAAAATATTGACAGTATTAAAAATACATGTGATGATGAAATAAAATACTTGCAAAAGGATGATAGAATTCATAACGAAGAAGAAAACAAAGAGAAGGAAGATACACAGGAATATGAAGAAGACTTTCCTAGAGCTGACACTAAAACTCCTTCTAGAAGGATACAAAAGAATCTTCCAGAGTCACAAATCATGGGTGATAAAAATACTGGAGTCATAACAAGAAGACAATTAGCAGGTGTTGAACAAGCCCTACTCTCGATAGTTGAACCCAAGAACTTTACATAAGCCAGCAAAAGTGATGAATGGGTCAAAGCCATGAATGAAGAACTAGATCGGATTGAGAAAAATGAGGCCTGGGAACTTGTCCCAAGACCTAAAGATAAGAACATTGTAGAAACCAAATGGATTTTCAAAAACAAGTTCAATCAAGATGGACAAGTAATAAGGAACAAAGAAAGATTGGTTTGTAAAGGGTATGCCCAAGTGGAAGGTATAGACTTTGAGGAAACTTATGCTCATGTAGCATGACTTGAAGCAATCAAAATGATTTTAGCACTACCATGCCATAAAAATTTCAAACTATATCAAATGGATGTCAAGTTTGCATTCCTAAATGGAAAACTAGAAGAAGAAGTATATATTGAACAACCTCAAGGGTTTCTCTTGTCAGAAAACAAAGATTATGTCTATAAACTAAAGAAGGCACTCTATGGTCTTAAACAAGCTCCAAGAGCGTGGTTTTGAACACTAAACAATTACTTGAAACATCAAGGTTTTAAAAGAGGAGCCACTGAAAGTAATCTTTACCTAAAGATCAAATATAAAAATATGATCATTGCTGTTGTACTCTATTTGGATGATATCATATTTGGAATCAATATTCAAATCCTAAGTGTGTAATTTGCCTCTGAAATGAAGAAAGAATTCGAAATGTCAATGTTGGGTGAATTGACCTTCTTCTTGGGATTGCAAGTCTACCAAACAGACAAAGGAATTTTCATCTCTCAAACTAAGTACATCAAAGATATGTTGAAAAAGTTTAAAATAGAAGATTCCAAACCTGTTAGTACTCCTATGGTCATTGGTTGCAAGTTAAGTAAGGATGATGAATCTCTGGAAATAGATCATACCATGTTTAGATCCATGATTGGCAATATGCTATATGTGACAACCACAAGACCATATGTGATGCAAGTTGTTGGACTGGTGGCTAGATTCCAGTCAGCTCCCAAAGAAACACATGTAACAACAGTAAAAAGGATTTTCAAATATCTAAAAGGTACCATGGAGTATGGTTTATGGTATCCAAAAGGACAAGACTTTACTTGAAAGTGTTTACTGATGCAGATTGTGAAAGAAGTGTTGATGATCGAAAAAGTACTAGTGGAGAAGCATTCTTTCTGGGAAATTGTTTAGTATCATGGTCAAGTAGAAAACAATCCTCCATTTCAATCTCTACAGTAGAAACATAATATATTGTTTCTGCCTCATGTTGCACTCAGGTTAGTTGCATGAAACAAACCCTAGAAGATCTACTTGTAAAATATGAACGTCCAATAGTGACCAACCGTGATAACACTAGTGCTATAAATATGTCTAAAAAACCTATCATGAATTCTAAGAAAAAACATATATATACCAATCAAGTATCACTATCTAAGAGAATAGGTATCTCAAAAAGCTGTCATATTAGAATACATTGACACAAAAGAACAGATTGCTGAAATTTTCACCAAACCACTACGTAAGGAAGCCTTTGAGCATCTTAGACACAAGATGGGAGTAATTCCTTTACAACAGCACTAAGAGGAGGAAGCACAATCTTAGGGGGAGATATGATGATAGGGGGATCTATCAGACATAGAGGTTTCTTTGTCATTGGTGTCAAAGGGGGAGAATGATTAAAGATATTGCCATCAATGCCAAAGGGGGATATTGTTGAGTAAAATAGTTGTTATTGATGTCAAAACTGTTAACGAAAGTCAAAGATATAATGGTAGGATGAAACCAATAGAATAAGAAAGGAATAACTCTATTACAGGTTGTAGGTTGAATGAGAAACAAATCTTGTAGCAAGTTGAACGACTGAGATCAACCATCCAAGTAAATCGATGGTTCACAATGTTCTTGCTGAATGAACTAGCGCAGAGGTTAAACACGTGTGAAGTGATAAAGTTCTGCAAAATATCAATATCGGATAGTTGAGATTAGTTCCACTAAATAGATCAACGGTTCAGAAAAAGAATTGCAAAAAGCAGAAAGGCGGAAAGCAATTAGTTGAAGTCGTGAATTTTGCATTCCGCAGTGCGGAAAGGAGCTTGCGGAAAGACAACTCCGAAAAGTGAAAATCCTGAGTCGATTCCACAACAATCAAGATCGGACGACTTATAATAGTCTCGCACTAGATCCGATGGTTAAGGATTAGTTCCGACGATTAGGTAGAAAATTTGAATTTCCGCAAAATATTAAGATCAGATGACAGAGACTATTTTCGATAAAACAAATCAACGGTTCGAAAAAAGAAGTGCGGAAAGCGGAAAGGAGGAAAAGAAATTAGTTGAATTCGTGAAACATTGAGTTTCTGAATTCGACATTCTGTAGTGCAGAAAGGAAAGTATAGAAAGAAGAAGGTGAAAAGTCGAGATACGATTTGAGGAAATGTTACATTTCCACATCCCGCATCTCGCAATTTGGAGATCGACGCTCATGAAGAAGCCTGATGAATATCAACGGTGGGGAATCATTGAAACAGAAACTTGGCATGGAGATAAAATTTCAAAAGGGAAATCTGTAGAGTAGATCAATGGTCCAGAGAAATTCAGACATAAGATAAACTTCTCGGATTGTATCTGGAGAAGAAGATTACGGAAGCACCAGAAAACGATAAAAAGGGTTGTGGAAATGAATTCTGAGCTGTGGGAAGAATGAAATAGTGCTTTTACTGAAACTTAAATGATGAAATAATGTGACGGTTGAACGGGTAGATGATGAATCGTTGTGTGTGTAAGTGAACAATCACGATCCAAAATGAAAGAGCACAGCTATGGAGAGATGCATTGATAAGAAATAGGTAAAGGGTATTTATTGAATGAATGTGTAAAGAATTAATGTCTCTATTGGTAAGCCTAACTGATTCCAAAGTGGACAGTTTACAACTGTTCCAAAAGACTGAGAAAATCAGTACAGGGCGGCAGGGTGGTTCTAGGGAAAACCGCAGGTTTGTAGGGGTTGAAGCCTCCTTCCAGTCATAGCTGGAGAATAGGGTGTCATAACATCCTTGTCTGTTGAAGCATGCATAAAAACATAGGGGTGTTGGAGCATCCCTGTATGTAGTTGCAGGAAAAACTTAGGGTGTGTTTACATCCTTTCTGTAGTAGCAGATAAACAATTTTGTAAATTCATATTATTAATGAGTTTGTGTTGGTGGTTTTCTCTTTAAAGTTTCCACGATAAAATATGTGTCTTGATTGTTTATTTTTGTGTATTTTAAAATAAAAATGGACAATAATGATTCACCCCCCCTCTCGGTATTGTGGGATAAACCAACACTCTAGGAATTACTCTGGTGGGTTTTTTGCTTGTCCCCCATCCTTTTGCATCAATGGATCATTTTGTCACACCTCTTCATCGTCCGATAACTAGTCATCTCTAACAGGAAATCTCCATTCTTTTGGCCAATCTTAAATAATGGCCTCAATTTCTTCATCTGACAACTGATATGGTGTCCCAATCCATTGACACCGCGGGTCTTGTCGCGGTTGCAACAAGATATGATGGGTCGAGACCAAAAATATGATAATGTTTCTATACCATTTAATGGCATCCTCGGTAATTTTTTCCTGCTCTCTGACATGATATCGCAGGGCCTCTACGTGCAAAAATAAATCTACATTGTTGTATTTATTCCTCTGATTGAAATATTTTTTGAACCTAATATTTTGGTATCGAGATCCTTGACACACAATAGACACATCTACCCGCTAGTAGTTTGTTGGTTCTTCCCATGCAACAAATGAAATCAGAATAAGTATTCATGAATAATGGAATGCGTTACCTTTCTCATGTTCCTCCTCCACTTCTGCTAACAGTTCATTTAGCAGATATTGCGACTAGTTTAGTTGAACACATGCTGCACATAAATCTACCGCAACAATCATCCCTACGATGCACTGGTTCGGTTGCATCTTTCGCAGAAATTTACTAGATAGGAATTTAGCTATGTACATAATAGTATAATCATTGATAAAGGTGATGAAAAATTCTCTAGCACCTTTGATCAGGTTGTACTTTTCTTTGATCTTACTTGTGAATAAATTGTCCTGTTATTTTCCATAAAAAAATGGTGTTGGTTCGACATCTGGAAGTGGGATTCCCATAATCGCTTCTATAAGCTCGATATCAACATAAACTTTCCAGTCGAGCCATAGAAATCCACCATGGAATGACACTAGAAATTGTTTAACACATGCATTCACCTCAAAACTCCGATCGAAATGTGGCATGTGCATGAGCAACATCAAACCAACTTTGTCTAATCCTCTTTCCCATTCCATTGGAACTAAGTGTTTAGGTCCATCCTTTTTCTCGCAGATAGAAACCATATATTTATTGATTGCAAACTCTGGAAAAATTTCCTTAGGAAATGGTCGACAAAGCTCATCTTCTTGATATTTGGGAGTATGTTCTACATTATATGAACTCCTTTCGGTACACTGGGTGCTACAAATGGGTACCTTGCATTCTTCAATATTCTAATTTTTGGGGCATCAGCTAGTCTGGGTGGAACATAGTCTAGCAACATAGTGGTGGATCCTGGTTCTTCATCATCCAGTGGTGGTGGTACTACTACGACTGCCTTCTTACATCTACTATATCATTTCCTCTTCGACGTGCTAGGTGGGTTTGGTCGTAACCTTACTTCAGGGATGAATGGGATTTTGTCAGATTCTTTTGCAACCATGGCCTGCAGTGGAACATATACTACAATGTCTTCCATAATGGTCGTGGATGACGGGTCTCGACAACAGATTCTACAACTGTTCTTGTACTGGAAATAGAAATAACCATAATCTATAGAAAAATCACCTTGGCTCTTGCAATTGCAGAAAACAATGGAACACTCTCACTCAGATGAAACAAAATAAATTGAAACTTTGGTGTGAAGGTGATAATGTCTACCGGTTCAACCAGTCAGTCCTTCACAGAAGTGGACAATCAATGGAAAGGTGGCAGTGATTTCCATTACATGGGCCAATCATTCGAATCATTACACGAAAAATCACCACGCAAACCATCACTCGCCTATCACATCGGTAGTATTTATTGTGCAATACTGACGAAAGTGACCAAAAATCATGTCATCGAAATTTCTCATGTCTTTAAATTAATTATGGCCAGCTCTCCTTTCTATGACTCAAGGTCATCGTGCGACAACTCTGCTCTTTATTTAACAACACTTTAGCCTTCAACACATTTATTTCCTTGGGAGATACTGAGGGTATTTGCTATGGTTCTTCTTTTGTGACATACAAAATTCTGTGGTGCCTTTTTATTCCTATGTGATAGGGTGGCATCATGTGACCAAACATGTGCCTTTTATTTTTTTTATTTTTTTTTCAGTCGACCAAGTCGTGGCTATCTTGGTAAGGAGTTTTCCGAATTCCATTCACCAATCCGTTGAAAGGTGTTCCATCTATTTTTTTCCAGTTGTATTGACTTCAGTGATTTGAATGACAACATAAGGCCCTGACCAATGTGTTTTCAACTTTCCAATATGCATTAAGAACTTACTATCATAGAGGATGACAAGTCATCCAACCTAAAATTTCTTATTCTTGATGTGTTGATCATGCCACACTTTCCGTCGTTTCTTCTCAACGTTTTGATGATAACCCAAAACAAAACGTTCTTCATCCAACTACACAAGCTGTGATAGTATTTCCTTAGCAACACCAACATCCGGCGTCTTTGTAATCACAACAATCCTTATACTAGATACAATATATTCCATTGGAATAACAACCTCTTGTCCATACACCAGTCGAAATGGGGTTCGACTTGTCAACTTCTTGCAGGTCATGCGATATGCCCACAGTACCACATAAATTTTATGGTCCTAGCCATCTCTTTGAACGTTGCAAATATTTGTCAATGCGTTCTCCAAGATATTGTTGAATGCTTCGATAACACCATTCGCCTGAGGGTGAAATGGCATTGTTTTCCTATGCTAGATATGGAATTATTTAGTTAATTCTTCGATTAGCTGATTGATAAAATGTGTACCTTGATCACTTATCAATATATTCAGGCATCCAAATCTATTCATGACATTGTCGAACAAAAAATTGGTAGTTGTCGCGGTAATACAATCCTTTACTGGCACTACTTTGTTCCATCTAGTTAGGTAATCCTTCACAGTAATAATGTATCTTGCACTTGTTTTCTTTTCAGGTGGAATAATAGGTCTGAAAAAATCAACAACCCATTTTTCAAATGCCTACAAATTTATTTGAGGTACTAGAAAATTTTTATCTCGTTGCAATGGCTTTCTGGTTCTCTGACGGTCATCACAACTACGATAGTATTCTCGATCATTTGCATGCATGATGGGCCACCACAATCCTACATGCAATATCTTCCTCTCTGTATCTTTTCTAGAGTTATGGCCTCCTACGACACCAACATGCGCTTCATTTAATATCATTGGTCGCTTGTGTTCCAAGACACATCGACAAAGAATATCATCATGGCCCATTTTATAAAATTGTCTAGCGATCAAGTGGAAGTCTGCAACTCACACAATTAACTATTTTTTCTGCATAGTACTAAATCCTTCTGGCACATAACCCATACTTAATAATTTTATGATATCTTTGTACTGGTCATCAAACATCGTGATCGCAAAAAATTGCGCATCAGGAAGACTATCGTTGAGGTTCACATGTTGTTCTCCACTTTCGATTCTTGACAGATGGTATGGTCTTGAATTCAGTCGACCCGACTTAATAGTAACTATTAAATTGAGCACATAGATCTGTGGACAAACACACTACTCACATGATAGATCACACAATTTACTCAGTTATTGAAGAATGAAATAGTGCAAAAATGGCTTGTAGTTGTGAATGCTTTTCATTAATCAAAGAGTAATTAGATAATAATTACAATGAAGTACAATGGCTTAAATAGCCACATGCAATTCGAATCCACATGAGGAAATTCGAATTGATTAGACTCTACTTGACTGTAGGTAGTTAAGACCTTGTCTAAATCACTGTCGGAGGACTCAATAGTTAACTGACCTTGTCTAAACCATAACTGGAGTTCATCAGAGTTCTAAAACACAACTCAAGTGTTACATTCAGTGTTGACTAAGGCTAATTGACTGTGGTAGGTGAGAAATGTGCCCCTCCTTAGTGCAGCCATGCACACTTAGCACTAACTAAATGTAGAGGACTAGAACTGAATGTAACTGACTCCTAACTCAGCTTAACCCGTCATCAACTGAACTGAATTGACCTTGGTTGGTTTCAGCACTCCCAGTGGCTCCTAAATTGTATGGATTGGTCTAGGAGGCTCCTAAACTAATGCAATCAAGTGTAATCAGTGGCAGTGAGCCTCAATTAGTGTTCCCCACACTTTAGTAACTGAAATATGTGCCCCAATTAGGCCAAGTGGACCCAATGGTGTTAATGACTATAATAGACTGGATGGACTCCCGATTTAGACATGAATATCGATTTAGACATATGACCAAATTGGATAAGGGAGGATTAATAATCCTAACAGTAACTTCAAAATAAAATTCCTAAAAAAGGAGAATCCACTGACAAATATTCCTCCCCAACACTGGTTTATTGACCATGTATTTCAACGTTGAATGATTTGTGTACATTTTGAAATGTCCACCTAAAAAATAGTGTCAAAATTTCTTTAGCGCATACACCATAGCTAAGCCTTCTCTTTCAGTTTTAGTGTAATTCTTCTCTGTTGTTGACAATTTCTTGTCAACGAAGAAAATAAGATGATCAATGGATCCTTCTCCAGGCTATGCTAGTACCACGCCGAGTGCGGCAAACAACACATCGACATGTACACGGAATTCCTTCTTCCAGTATTAAGTATGGGCGTTGTGACCATTTTGCTCTTAAGGAGATCCGTACTTTCTTGGAAATTTTCTGTCCACTCAAACTTATTGTCTTTTTTAACAATTTTTCCATCGGAGCAGTTACCTCTGCATATCCTTTGATAAATTTTCTATAGTATCTTGTATGTCCCAATGTCGTTCTTAGCTACTTCACTATTGCAGGGGGTGGTAGGTCGACGATGATAGAAATTTTAGGAGGGTTGACCAGGATTCCATCGCAACAAACTACATGGCGCAACAAAATTCCAAACGGGGCACAAAATATTAAATTCAATGAAATTTGATATTTTCAACACCGTTCCAACATTATTATGAGGCTCTCAATGTGATCCTTTATGAGCCCAAACATCATCTATTCATCGAAGTAGACCTCAAGAAACTTATGAATTATTTTTTTGAATGCAACCACTACTATCCTGGAAAAGATAGCAGGAGAATTCTGGAGTCCAAATGGCATGACTGTGTATTAAAAAATCCCCACTCCCTCGCAAAGGTTGTCTTGTGTCGATCTTCCTTTACGATTATGATATGATGGTAGCCACAAAATATATTAGTGAATGAATAAACTTCTTGATCCCCGACACTCTCCAATACTTCATCCATAAATGGAGTCGAAAAAAGGTCATGTAGATAGGCCTAATTCAACTTTCTTAGGTCGATGCAGATGCATACTTCACCGGTAGTATTCTTATCCTACACTATTATTGGAATGATCCATTTTGATTCTTCAACTAGTTCTATGATTCTTGCATCCAACATTCGATCTAATTATGTCTTGAAATTTTCTTTTTACAGTGAATTCATCTGGTATGGTCATTGATTCATAGGTCTTGTGTTAGGATTTAACGATATCTTCATCTCTCCAAGGTCTCTGAAAATCCCATTGGGAACAGATCCTAGAATTCATGCAGTAAGTCTGCAATCCTCCCGACAATTTCATCATCCCAATAATCCCTGAAGTTGGCGAACTTGGGATTCTCTAGAGATCTAATGTTTACTTTCTTAGTTTTTAATGGATTTAGGAACTTGTTACTTGAAATACCAAGTCCCTCCACCACATGAGTACCTTTATATTCTGGGATGTTCATGTCTCACGGGTCATCAGATCCACTCGTCATGTTATAGCACTTCATCTAGTTCTAGAATGTCATACTTCTCTAATTAAATTTTGACGTCAACATAGAGATATATTCTAATATCTTTTTCTTGATCACTTGCAATGCAACATCAATCGAAGGATGGTCATTAGAAAACTTGAAGGTGTGTGTAAAGTTAGCAACTAGTTCTTCCCATTCAAGATTCCCACATTGTAGCTCAATCGACGTGTACCATTTCCTTGGTATCATATTCAATGTATGTACAAAGTGATGAACCCATTCCTGTTCTGGGCATGCCTCCCATGTCGCACGACAGAAATCAATGTGCTCAATAGGAGAATTCAATCCTGTGTACTTCTGACCAGTATAATTGTTCTTCTCTCCAATTTGTATCTCCATTAACCTTCGATATAGAGGCTAGTCTGAGATATATTGTTTATGTGTGACCCACCATATGGTAGGTGTAGCTTTCAGTACAAAGTCCGGGATGAATAAGCGCTAATGTTATGTAACTTTGTCTTCAAATTATGTTAGAAAAGATGTCACATTATGTAATATTTCATATGTGGGTAGCTCACTTTCCTCACTACCTACCCATCGCATAGACCATGTAATTCTTGTGCATCTTCTCATCGATACTTCATGCAATCAGTTATGCCAGTTTTCCAAAGCTTTTCCAGAATCTGATGTACAAGAACTAACACTTCGCCAACTGATATTTCCATCGGTTGTTGGATTTATATAATCATCCTGTGTAGAGGTAATGTTATAAATCTGTTCTAGATAATCTCCTTTTCCTTCACTACTCACTTGTTCAACATATTGTTGTCCTTCCAGTGGATCAATTGGTGAAACCACCCTTAGATCTGAATCTTCAAATGTTAAGATTATTTTCTTAAAATTTATAACTTTTTTATTATAAATCGCC
Source organism: Pseudotsuga menziesii (assembly GCA_001517045.1). Classification (NCBI taxonomy): domain Eukaryota; kingdom Viridiplantae; phylum Streptophyta; class Pinopsida; order Pinales; family Pinaceae; genus Pseudotsuga; species Pseudotsuga menziesii. The sequence continues at coordinate 30,126 of LPNX011184596.1, forward strand.
CAGTCCATTGCTAGAAGTGAAGGATATGGATTTGTATCATCCACAATGTCAATCACTTTGAAATCAAAATAAATTTCCATGCCTTCTATTTCAGCGGGCACTTGAGTCATTCGACCGATAAGTAGAACCTTCGACTGATTCACTAATTGAAGCTGGACAAGAGACAATGTAAGTATCGATTTCCCCATTCTCTACCATGTTTGTATAGTCATAATGTTGACATCAGATCCGAATTCCAGAATGATATCGTCCACATTGTAGTATCCTACTTGGGAAACCATCCTTAGTTCATGACCAGTCATTAGTATTTTCTCGATACGATTAACCCCTTTTTTTGGTCACACCTCTTCTTGGGGTTCTTATATTATAGATTTCAATTATACAACATCATATTTATATTGGATTAGCTTTAAGCAACTTTTAAATAATTCTTTTATTTTACTAGCCTTCCCGGTTGGTTGATTTCAGAGTAGTTGATCAAATCTTTCAGGAATCTCCAATATTGGTCTTCCTAAAGTTGACGCTTGATTTCTGTCGATGAATTCTTGTCACACGTCAAAGAATACTTCATTTTCCTTTTGGACATCAAACGATTCTTTCCTTTGTGTCGCTGGTCGCACCTGTGGTTTCCCATACATTAGTCCTTGATCTGCTCCAGTTGCAACATCTCCTCTTGTTACGACAACAATATGTGGTTCCCTCGGCTCAATAGAGTTCTTATGGATATTCTAATTGGGGTTCAGATTGGGATTCTGCAGAGGGTTTATATTTCCCACATTCTTAGCATTCCATTTGGAAATTAGTTGAGGGCATTCCTCAACATTGGGGTCAACACCCTTACAATACGAACATGTCTTTGTAGAACTCACACACTCCCTAGAAAAATGTCCTGGATACCCCCAATTCTAACATATAATTTGGCCTCTTCCACGACCAAATCCTCATCCTTGTCCTCGACCTCTAAAATTTACACCCCCCATAGGTTGAGGGTATTATTACTGCGGTACTGATTTTGTGGATATTGGGGCTTAGGATACTGAGCTTGTGGATATTGATCCTGAGCCTGCTCAACTTGCATATGCTCTTTGTTCTTCATTAAATAGGTATCCAGTATTTTCTCTTGTAACAGTTGATATGCTTTGCAATCCTTCTCATCATGGCCTACTGAAATGCAAAATTTACAATATAAACAAGTCAACTGTTGGCCTAATTTTCCGTCTATGGACAACTACATAGAACTAACCCGCACAAGGTGCTTAATACAACCCTCGACGTGTTTGGTGTAGCTAATTCTCGCAGGTCATGGTACTGCTACCATCTAAGTTTTGCTATCTTAAGCAGATTCTTTTTATAAAATTAAAGTATTCTAAAAAATTATCAACAAATAAAAAGTTATCTATATTTTTAACAACTTCTAAATTCTATAATCTATACTAACCTATCTCGACCAATATATGTTTTAACTAATTACAATTACTTGTTGTATTGTAAGTTATTATTTTGAATACATAATATATATACTGAGAAAAATCTCATTCAACATATCGTAATCCACTAAAAGTAAATTGTAGTAATATGTAATAAGAAGTAATAATAAATTATTATTACTAGAACACACATACTATGACAAAACAACAAGTTCTACTATGTCCAATATCCATTTTTTTTAATAATAATTATCACTCATCAAAACATCCATATAAACATATAATTAGAACAATAAATTATACGAATAATGACATAAAATTTATATTAAATAATGAAAATTATCTAATAATAACTGTAAATATCATTCAATCAGAAATCCAAACATGGCGTATTCGAAAGAAAAATATAATCAATACAACATAATACAATGTGTATGTAAATCAAGAAATGAAAATAAAATGTAGAAGAGAGTTGAGATTCACGTATATTACTATATCAAAGAAAATATGAATAACAATGTTACCAGTTTCTTAAGACCTCGTAGAAATGTCTGCCGACATGAGTTTTATCATGACATAGGAATTGACTTTAAAATTATGAAAATTACAAATATGTGTGACAATTCCTTCTCTCCATCGAATATTCTATATTAAGTGACTCTCGTGACTTATATACAAAAAAAATAAACTACTTTTGAGAGTTTTATGGATTGATCTTCTAAAAATAAACTTTTCAGTTTTAACAACTGTTAAAGTAAAACAAACAATCGACATGATCGTTTTGTTGATGAGATAAAGAAGCATCGCGAATAATTCAAATCGTTCCCAAAAATATAAGGCACCTAGCAGCGAGAGCATCATAAGAGGCAATTAGTTTAACAACTAATGACGAAACTTCAACAACATCATTAAAACACACCCATATAATCCACCTGCAATAATAGTTCGACAGATTATTAAATCTTCATTTAAACTTGTATTTAATAAATGAAACAGTAAACAAATGAATTCTAAGCATGCCTATAGAATATTCGATTATGTAGGTATGCTAATTAAATCATCCATTACCTGTTGAAGAACAAAATTTTGTTAAATGTAAACTAAAACAAAACAAGTTTAAGTTGTGATATGCAATTTGGCAACTCCTAGTGCCTCAGATAATTTGGCATGAAGTTTCATAATCTTAATCTTTTGTTGTTCTCCTTGTTTGAGTAATCGTTCATTTTCAACAACTAAGGATTTTTTTACGGCCTTATACTTATCTTTCTTCAATTTCAACTCTTTCCATCTGTTCACCCATAACAACAACTCACCTTTGAGGGTCTTAATTTCTTCTTTCATGCCTAATGTGTTGGAATGAGATTCCTTCAATTATGTTTCTAACCGAGATACTCTGTCCTTAAGCACCTATTTAAGGGTTTGTTGAAGATTCTTTTCACTTTGAGCAGGAGAGGAATCACCCCTGTATGAAGGCCTTTGTTCAGATATAAATGGAGACAACCCATCAATGAATTCATCAGGAGAATTAGTTATGGGGTTATTAAACTCCAAGATTTGTTCATTGCAACCACTATCATGTGAAACTTCACAATTTATAATAAGATCATCATCGTCGCTTACAACTTATACTAATGGAAATTCTTTCTGTTGTTGCATTGTTGCAAGGGTTAAGACCGTAGCCATACTCCGGGTTAACCAACGAGCACTTACAGAGACAAAATTTCTCTTTTTAGGATTAAATTCATTAAAAATAATGCATTATGTGTTTTGACACTTGAATAATTATTCTGGCTTTTGTGTAGGTATGTTACAGGTTCAAACAGGTTGCGAGCAATTGACATAAATTCCAACCATTAGAATGGTATCACCCTCTGCCAAATTATCTCCTAAATCCTTCGTTGGGGCAGGTTTACTAACATCAACTTATTTAGGGTTTACATTAGGATCTAATGTAGGAGGTTCATGCACAAAGGGTCGTCTTCACTTTTGTCGAGACCTAGAGAGAGATGAAGTCCAAAACTGGGTCTTCCCGATTTTTTTTTCAATTAAAAACTGATCCCAATTCTTACCCATCATAGACAATTGGTATTGTATCACGATTTTGAGTAAGCCATGGTGGAATAAGCTTCAGTCTTGGTCTCCTATTGTATTTTGGACCACATAAGCCATCTTTTCCAAGCTATTAAGTAAGAAACATAGTAAATTTACCCTAGAACCTTTGAATGCCATAAGAAGCCTGAGGTTATAAAAATGTACACATGAAATCCTACCATCGCAAGTGATGTACCTTATGATTAGTTGTAGAAGAGGCTGCCATTGAGGTTTAAGGAGCTTCGCTGGATACCCATACTTATCATCGAAATGCTCAACAGATTAAGCCAAAAATGTTTCCATTTGGCTTTGTTAATCTCCTTCTACTTAAACTACTTTTCACCTTTTTTGGCAGCTTCATAGCCTTCGCTATGAGGTCTTCAAAAATGACTAAACATAGGTTCCCAATTTGGGAAATGTTTTCTCTAAGTGACAAAGAAAACTGTCGAGTCACTTCGACATGATTCCTGCTAAAACTTCTAAAGAAGTCAACCGATTTTCTTAATCAATTGCGTAGAATCAGGTTCAATGTCCAGTAATTCACTCCTGGTTGGTTTGAATCTACACAGGGGAGCCATTGTAGCAACACTTAGCTGGTAAACAAGGTAATTTTGAGAGTGACCATTAATACAAAAGGGAAACGAAAACCAGGTTAACCTATCGATTTGTAAAAACCCTAATTTCGACCACCAACGCAACCAAAAAATTACAAGTTTCATCATAGGGTTTGATAAACCGAGGAAAATGATGATACATGCAGCGAAAGTATGGCTTCGTACATGAATTATAAATGGAGATGACATTCGAAATATCATTGATATAATGAATTGACATAACAATAATAATTGTACCATAATAGACAAGTCTTAAATGGTAGAATGATTCATGGTTTCGATCCAAGTTAGGGTATAAGACAAATGTCACAAAAATTCACAAGTTGTTTCGTTTGTATGCGTGCCATGGTAGCTAGGATAAATTATAAGTGAAGTATGAATTAATAATACTCATTTAAGCATAGTTTTAAGATAATGTTTAGATTATAATGAATAAACATTGTTAATCTAATCATTATATTAAATAAAAATGCATTATGTCACTTAAAGTTTACCTAGAATGATAACACATGAAGCCTTAATATTAATCAATGATGAGAAGATCTTGTAGGAAGGATAAGGTTCAAATCAAAGAAGCGGAATTTGTCTTGGTTGAAAAAAATGAGATTAGTATGCTATCAATTTAATGAAACATAAACTGAAACAATATAATCACTAAACAAATATAATCAAAAGTTAAGTATATGTAAAGGAAAATTGATTATATCGTAAGCCGATTTAGCAACTGCAAAATTGATTATTAGTAATACCTCAACATCATAAGATTGATATGCTTGCAATGATTTTTACCTGAGTAATTAGTGTCTTCGCATTGAGATTTCTTTCAGAATCATAGATTCTAAAGGCACTCTTTAATAATTTTATCAAAAGAGTATTAATTAAGAGAGAAGTTGATGTAATTTTTTATTGACTAAAAACAAAAGAAAAAGTGAGAAGGTTGTTGGCTTCCAACACCGATGTACTTACAATATTAAATAAGAACAAACACTTTTTCAACCGATGGACTCTAGTCTGGCATATTTTGCACCAAGGCACTCTTTGTGTATTTATCGGGTTCGACGCTCCTTATGCTACATACTTCATAAATGACAAACAATTGTCTTTATGGTGCCCCTCTGTTCTGCATCTGGTACAGCACAATTATTTTTGGATATCTTTCCATTTTTTAATATATTGAAGTTGTGGCGTAAGGTTGGATAGTTGGGATTGAATTTGCATCATCCCTGCACCAGTTTCTTCGACTGGTGAGGATTCCAACTTCATGGACAACTCTAGAGCTTCAGTTTGTGAAACAATCTTTTGTTGCATTAGGGGGATCCGGATGTGCGTCAATAATTTTGCAATAAACCATTATTTGTGTTGTACGTATGACATGTGGAAGATCACTTTATCCATCAACATCTTAAATATTTGGTCAAAATCCCAAACATATTCTGTAGAAAACTGCTTAATTTCTTTTATCTTCGTTATACACTAAGATTCAGATTTCGAGTTTCTAAATTCGTTTATTAATCCCGCTTGAATTTGGTCTAGTGTTTTCTGTGAAACTCTTGTCAAAACCATAGAGAAATTCATGTACCAATACATTGCATGACCTGTAAGGGTTGTGATCATTTGATCCCTTTTTATGGCCTCATATTAGATCTGGCGCATGGTCCACACGAATTCACATAGAAACCAATGTTGCTCAGGGTATTCTAACCCATTTTCGCTAAATATCATCAACTTAATATCATTCCCAACCATTATATTGGTCCTTGGTATTGGTGGATAAAACGTTTGGCTAGCATGACTCCCTTGTCCGCTATTCCCACTATTATTATTAATTTTAAACCACTAGTAGATGAGTTTCCATATCTTACCTATAGAGATGTACACAGAGTCGTGGGTGTGTCGTACTCATACTCTGAATCTGGGGATTTTTCTTCTTCTTCTTCTTCTTATTTAGATATATGTTGGTATTCCTCTTCCTTATCGCAAGATCCTCTGTCCAAGTGCAATGTCAACTCATAGTCTTCACATCTGGTCGTACTATAACTTCCTCTTCTGGTCAGAATCCTTCTTCTCTTTCTTGACCGAAATATTCTTCCACTTCTTAGACGTCTACCTTCTATTTCAGTTCCGCTATCACTAGGGAACATCTCATCTTACTTTGCTCCATTTTTCTAACACTTCATTTGTGACATATCCCAGGTCTCCACGCACAAATATTTATCCGTCGGACTCCATTCTCAGGATCCCTTTATCACATACAAGCATCTTTATCCAAATCCTTAAAGATGTCAGGTACCATCCTCTCGATCATTGGAACAATTTTATTTCCGCCTAACCATATGATGTTATTGTGTTGAAAACAATTTCAGTGATGTATCCCTTTGAACATACTATCTACTGAGAAAACGATAGCTCTAGATATGGGGTTGCTAACACTTTTCAGTCATTGAATCAACTAAGGATTCCACTCTATCAATTATTTTTCTTGAAAATTTTTCTATTGGGTTTCTAGCTTCAATAACCACTCATACAACAAAACGGGAAACTAAGAATACAACTAGTTCAGGAACTAGTGCATGATTCTATGATTTTAAGTGAGTTATGGCACAAAATACTTTCTAATCTACAATATAAATCCCTTCCATCCTTTAGGACAATGGTGACAATATTTACAGTACTTCATGAAGAACGTGATGGCATTTGTAGAGTTTGTGTACTTGGAAAGAATGCCAAGGGTTCTTTTCCAAGTAGCGACAACAGGTCCAAGGGAATCTTGGATTTAGTGCATTTTGATTTGTGTGGACCTATGACAACTGCTTCCTTGGGTGGACTCTGGTATTATGTGATATTCATTGATGATTACTATCGGAAGACTTGGATCTACTTCTTGTTGGTGTTTCTTCCCTTCGACCTAGGTTAATACCCCTATGTGTCTGTCAACAAATCCCAGGATACCGACCGGACAGAGCATGGCTTAGTCAGTAGCACCTACAACACAGATGTAGTATCACCCGATACATCTTTATGGGTAACTACCAAAACCAGGTTTCTATAGTTCAGTGAGGATTTCTACTCTTTCTGTACCTTATTACAATTCTTGATTGAAGCCAAGTTTTATACTTCTTAATCCTCTTCTATGTATTCAAGTTAACATGCTATTTACCAGTTGACACATCTTGCAACATTCAAAACGAAGGCCATACCACAGATTCATTCAATAAGTAGTGCGGCATATACATGCATGAGATTATTCATAAACATAGGGAATACAACAAATTCATATCTACTTGTTCACAATATGCATACATTCAATATAAACACACTCATCACATTCACACAGACACAACATTTAATGTGAAAACCCATATGGGAAAAATCACAAAGTCGTTATTCATGTGGCATGAGAAATATATCAACACCTTTTGTCCACACACTCACCTTGTAGACTCTATTCTAGGTATTCTTTACAACTTACATAGAATTCTCTCCTCTCATGAACTCTAGTCTTGTATCTATGAATTTTTCCTCTCCTTCACTGTACCGCCGATCTGCACAAAACCAAGATCGACTCTCTTCTTTAAAACTTTACAACTCTAAGAATAAACCACTCTACTTCTTCAACAACTAGGATAAGAGCCAGAGGGAGACCAACCCGCACATAGCTTGGGTTCTTCCTTTTATAAGCTCTTACATATCATAATCAACTGACTATAATATGTTAGCCAACATGCTACCATTCCTATTCTCGTACATTCGGTTACAACTGATAGGAGGCACTATCGGTTTAAAAATACAAAATATGCTTTATTACCCAAGCATCCTTTATTCTAACTGACTTCTTACCCACACTCGAACTATCCCTTTCAACTGTTTTACTTTTCTTATATTGTGGTTCCTTCCAATACGGATGCTCTTGTCATAACCCCTCTTCCATTGTAGACTCTTCCATTGTTGGATGCTCTCATCACAGCTTCTCCTCCGTCGCAACTTCCTCTGTCGTGCGACCAAAATATTCATATTCCCGAGCATAATTATGGTTGAATTCTGCCTATCTTTTCCTAGGGCCAAAACTTCTTGAAGACCAAGGAATACAAGGAGGTACTTAGTAGATTCCAGGAGTTCAAGGCACAAGTTGAAAATCTGTTCGGTAAAAAGGATCAAGGTTTTGAGATTATGTAATGGAGGAGAGTAAACCTCCTCGGACTTCAATGAATTCTGCAAGGAGCAAGCGATCAAGAGGTAGTACAATGTTCCTTAAAACCATCAACATAATGGGATGACATAAAGGAATAACACTTCGATTATAGAGGCATCCAAAGCTATAATTCATCATGAAATTCTGCTTATGTTCTTATGGGAAAAATCTTCTAGTACCATAGTGTATGTTTCGAATAGGAGTTCTCATAAGATATTGAGGAACTTAACTCCAGAAGAGGATTTCACAGGTGTGAAACCAGAGGTTGGTCACTTGCATATCTTCAGTTGTCCAGTATACATTCGTGTTCCCAAGGAAAAGAGGAAAAATCTAGAACCTTCAAGTAGGAAGGGTACATTTGTAGGGTATAGTGAGTCTTTGAAGGCTTACAGGATCTAAATCTGAATATCGAGACATATTGAGTTCAACAAAGATGTATCCTTTGAGGAGGAGGTAGCCTTAAGAAGAGATAGAGGATCTTGCATGGAGATTGATGGTGAAGAAAAAAAGGATCTGAAGGAGATGGTATCGTCCCCCCTCCCCCTTTAGCAGTTCAGATGGATTCAATAGAGCGTGTTAATCCTGTTGATCCTGTGGAGCTAGTTGATGTCCCCATATATGTTGTTGTAGGCTAGAAGAGGCTTGCATGGGATCATCATACCTTGCAGGATGTAGAGGGGAATGAATCACCTCGCGATAGTTTCAAAGAAATCAAGAGAACACAAAGATTATTGAGCTATGTTTCTTTGATGAGCCACATCATTGATTCTGAGCCTACTAGCTATGAGGAAGAAACTAGCCAATAGGTTTGGAAAGATGACATGATGGAAGAGTATCAGTTCATCATGAAGAATGATGTGTGGGATATTGTTGTGAGACCTAAGGGGAAGTCAATGGTGAATTCCAAGTGGATCTACAAGATCAAACATGTAGCTGATGGAAGCATCGCAAAGCACAAAGCGAGATTTGTGGCTAGAGGATTCTCTCAAAGAGAGATAATCGATTATGATGAGATAGTTGATCCAATCACAAGGTACACATGTTTCAAGTCAATCATAACTCTTGCTTCATCTATGGGATGGAAATTGCATTAGATGGATGTAAAGACTACATTCCTCAATGGTGTGATCGAGGAAGAGGTCTACAATGAGCAACTAGAGGGATTCATGATTCATGAAAAGGAATCCCATATGTGCAACCTGAAGAAGGCCTGTACAAACTCAAGTAGGCACCATGAGCATAGTATGATAGGATTGACAAATACTTGGTGAGTTTGGGATTCACCAAGAGTGAGGTAGATTCCAACATTTACTATAAGTTTGTTGATGGAGAGCCTTTGATGCTAGTACTTTATGTCGATGATTTGTTTCTCACTGGAGAAGATAAACTCATTCTGTGGTGTAAGAGGAATATAGCCTTTGAGTTTTAGATGGACCTTGGTTTGATGCACTATTTTTTAGGATTAGAGGTGTGGCAAAGACATGATGAGATCTTTGTGAATTAGAGAAAGTATACTATTGACATCGTGAGGAGATTTGGGATGATGGACTGTAAGGCCTAGCGAATCTGAAGAAGTGACTCAACTTCTGAATTAGATGTGGTAGATCCCACCATGTACAGATAGTTGATCGGGTCATTAATGTATATGGTTAACACTAGACCAAGCATTTGCTTTGTGGTGAATGAATTGTTGAATTATTGTAGCTTCGAACTGTATCTACTTATTATCCCTGATGTTCCTATTGGGAGAATCATTTGTATTTCATTATACCCTGATGTTCATATCAGGAGAATTACTAAGAGTAATGAGGAAATTCCCTCCATTGTAAGTCGGGTCATTAGCACCCCAGTTAATATAATATTACATTGTTAGATTCCTCCTAGAGAAGTCGGCCCAGGCAGTTTTATTGGGGCTGACTTGTTAAGTGGAAAATCAAGTGAACAGAATAATATAAATATAAGTGAGGCTCTCTTCATTTCTACACACACACACTCACTTGTGCATAGCACATGGAGAGAGAGAGAGAGACATATCTGCTAGAGGGAGGCGTGAATGTTTTTGGGTCTTGTTTTTTATCTTTTATACATCTTATACAGAGGAATTTTTTGCTGGGTTTTCTTCCACATGAGGGTTCCCTAGGATAAATCTTTGTGTTCTTTTGTGTGGTTGTGCTTGTCTATCTTTCAGTGATATTTTGGCTTATGGTTATGTTGTTATGATGCTAAATGCTATAAGATATGATATAAGCATTAAAAACCTAACATGGTATCAGAGCCACCCTAAAAGCAGTCATTGTGCAGCCGAAACAGTGCTACAACTACAACTATTGAAGATTAGGGTTTCTTGCTTGAAAACCCTATTTTACAAAAACGATTAGTTTTGGTAGATTCACTATATCTCTATATTGGAGATGACTCAGGAGCCAAAACTTTCACAGGCCAAATATTAATTTCTTATGTACCATGTGTAAGAGTTTCAGCCTCAGATTCGCTATATTCTGGTAGATATGATTCCTCCAAGTTAGGGTTCAATCCTCTCCCGGGATTCGGCCTTAAACATGTGACCTAGGGAGAATTGCTATATGTTAGGCTACGAAGGTCCAAATGAAATTTCTCAAGATGTTATAGAAATTGAAAATACTGTAATTTTTGAGGTAAAAATTTCAGACCTCGAAGGTGAAATAGGGACACATGGAGTTCTGTACAAGTTCACTCTTTTGAACAATCTTGAAATACATCACCTTGGGAAAACGCGCATAATTCCGAATTGGTGAAACCAATTCTGCTCAAACCTATGGTGTTGGAAAGAGGACCAATGATGCTACCTTAGTACAAAATTTAAGACATAGAGGAGTAGTAATTTCGAAGATACCACAGAAACAATATAAGGAATTCTACAGAAGAATCTGAAGAAAAATATGGCATCATATATTTTGCAATTCTAATCACAGTTTTGGGAAAATGAATTTGCTGCTCAGCTCACCTTCAGGAGGCACATCTCTCTATCCAATCAGGTCTAAAAGATTCCAAGTTTTGAAAATTAGGGTTTCTCTAACAAACCCTAGATCAACCAGATCCGAAACTAGGACAAACACCTCAAACCAGTAAGATCTAATCTTTTTCTATTTACATTTGAGGTTCTCATTTCAAAATGACCTAGCACCCTAGCTTGATGACAATCTTGGTGAAGCTAAAAAATTCCGAGCATGGAAGCATAGGATTTCACTGGTTCTTGAAGAAAATGAATTGGACACCTACATAAGTGGAGAGGTTCCAATTCCAGAGGGAGATGAGGCTAAAGCGTTACATAAGAAGAAACTTGACTCATAATAAGAGAAGAGAAGATGGAAGAAACTGAAGATCAAGTGCTCACGATTCAAAGAAGATCCCTCAAGTGACGAGGAAAATGAAGAACTAAATTCTTGAAGAAGCTCTTATCCATCTTAGCATTTGGATAATAAATGATGATGTCATGAATAAAGAAGATGATGAAGCAGAAGGATCAAGAAGGAGTCTACCCACGAAACGAATAAAAGATAAGTATTCAATTGTCATTTCATGATATTGTTTTGTCATGCATTTGATTATATTTAGAGTATGTGTTATGCATGATAGAATGTTTGTATTAATAACATTATGCTACTAATATGCATGTGATGGGTAAGTATCTCATGGTGCCATACAATTCTCCATTGCTACTTATCTAGAATGAAACCTCTTTTCTGACATATTGGATTAGTGCACAATCTCAATGATGTCATGGTAGAGATGGAATACATCTAGAAAGTTTCCATGAGATATGGATGAATGCTGTATTGGCTAAACAGTTGCATGATGCATAAGAATTTGTTGTTATGCATATGTTCTATGAAATGGTTCTAGCCATGCAACTGGTGCATTTGACTTGTAGGAAAGGTCCTGTACAACCACCTACAAGAAAAGGAGGACAAGACTTTTTCTAAAGAACAAGTGATGACAATTCAAGATTCACTCCAATTTTTAACATGAACATGAAGCTCCCAAGGTCAGAGACACCATGACCACAAAGAGCTTCAGAGAGCGGTAGATCCACCTCGAAAGATGAATACCACCTTGGGTACGAGAGATAACTCAAGATGAAGAAAAGTATGGAGAGACTTCCAAACCAAAGTAAGAGGCCTTGGACACACTCTAGTTGTGTAACATAGTTGGGTGACATAATTGATGCAAACCCTTATAGCTATGGAAGAAGCTATGATCAACGAGTACCAGTTGATCATGAGGAATGATGTCTACGATATGGTTCCGAGACCTGAAGGGAATTCCGTAGTGTCTTCCATATGGATCTACAAGAAAAAGTGTACAAAGCAAGTTTTGTGGTTTGTCTCAGAAAGAATTGACTATGTCATGACATACTATATTGACTAGACACACTTCTTCAATAGAAGTATATATCAAGCAAAGAACCACCTGTACATAATATGCTTTGTACAAGCTCAAAAGGAACCCATAGAAAAGCACATCCAGGAGCATGACAGATCACCTAGAGTGATGAGTATATTACCCTTTCCTACAAGGTTGAAGATGGAAACCTATAGAAGACAACAAGCTCACAATGGGTGCAAGAGGAAATTTTTGACAAAGTTCAAGATAAAGGGATCTTGGTATCTAGTAACCTGAGATGGATACACAGTAGCATAGGATGCTACCTGTTACTCTAGTAAAGAATGCATAGGGAAGATGATGCTCCGCTTCAGGGGGAGTGACTACATAATATCTTTGAGTTTGACATGGTACGACATGATGGACCAAGATTTTACTAAGAGTAAAGTGGGTTCCAACCTTCAAGGTTGAATGCGGAAGACTAGGATATGTCGATGACCTAACATAATGAACTCATGGTAGATGCAATGATGGAAGAATACCGCAATGATGTTTGGGATATAGTACTCAAACTAGAAATCAAGAGTGTGGTATCTTCCAAATGAATTTGCAAGATAAAATATGTTGGTGATGGAAGTAAGGAAATATTTGTGGCTAAAGGATTCTCTCAAAGAGAGGGAATTGATTATGAAGAGACACTTGCTCCAGGAAGCAAGGTACACTTCCATCAGAAATATCATGGTACTTGCATCCATGATGAACTGGGACTTACACCAGATGGATGTTAAGACATCCTTCCTAAATGGTGTGATTGAAGAAGAAGTATACATAGAACATCCACAAGGATTTGAAGTTGAAAACAGACGGACTCGCATATGCAAGTTGAAGAAGGCCCTGTATGGCCTGAAGCAAGCTCCTAAATCTTGGTATGGAAGGATAGATAGTTTCCTGACGAGCTTGGAATTTACCAAGAGTAAACTCGATCCTAACCTTTACTACAAGGTTATAGAAGATGAACTTGCCATACTATTACTATATGTGGATGATTTATTTTTGACAGGGAATGAGAAATAGATTGTGGAAAGAAAGAAGAATCTCACTGAAGAATTTGAGATGAAAGACCTTGGTATAATGCATTATTTCCTAGGTCTAGAGGTATGGCAGAACTCAAAAGGAATATTTCTCAACCAAGGAAAGTATGCAGTAGAGATATTAAAAAGATTCGATATGTTGGAATGCAAATCCATGGCCACACCCATGGATTCCAACCTGAAGCTATTAGCTTATGACTCCTCAGAGTTAGTAGGTGTGACTCAATATAGACAGATTATTGGGTCATTGATGTATCTAACAAATACCAAACCATACATTTGTTTTGTTGTGAACACCTTGAGTCAGTATCTAGTTCAACCTAGACGTGTTCACTTGGTAGCTGCAAAACATGTGATGAGATATCTAAAAGGAACTATAGACTTTGGTCTATACTACGATGGAAACCATGATTACAGATTGTATGGCTATACAGATGCAGATTGGTCTGGAAGTGTCTCAAACAGAAGAAGCACATCAGGTGGATGTTATAATCTGGGGTCTGCTATGATTTCATGGTTTAGCAGGAAACAATCCATTATTTCTCTTAGTACGACTGAAGCAGAATATACAGCAACTTGCTCTGCTAGTTGTGAAGCCATATGGCTTCGGAAGCTGATGTCTAGTTTATTCAACTTGGAGTTAGATACCACCATGATTCTATGCGATAACCAAATTTGTATAAATATGTCGGAGAACCCATTGTTCCATGATAGATTGAAGCACATAGAAATCTGGTATTTCTGCATTCGATATATGATACAGAAGGGAGCCATTAAGCTCCAGTATGTGAGTAATGATGAGCAAGTTGCTAATGTGTTAACGAAGCCTTTGTCTCGGATAAAGTTCAAACACTTTCGATACAAGCTTGGTGTTGTTCGAAAAGACATTCCTCGAAAGGGGGAGCAGTGATGTTGAAGTGGGATTGTATAATCCATGGGCACTTGCCCGAAAGTGATCCGGTGACTTCGGTCTTCAAGAATGAAGTGGGATTATGTAATCCCTGTGAACTTTCCCTAAAGTGATCTGGTGACTTCGGTCTTCAAGAATGAAGTGGGATTGTATCATCCCTGGGAACCTTCCCTAAAGTGATCAGGTGACTTCGGTCTTCGAGAATGAAGTGGGATTGTATCATCCTTGAAATTTTGTTTAGAACAGATCTGGTGACTTCGGTACTCAAGAAAATGGTAGAATTGTATCATCCTTGAACTTATGTTCAGAACGGATCTGGTGACTTCGGTACTCGAGAACGTGGTAGGATTGTATCATCCTTGAATTTTTTTTTCAAAACGGATACGGTGACTTTGGTACTCGAGAACGTGGTAGGATTATATCATCCTTGAACTTTTGTTCAGAACGAATCCAATGACTTCGCTACTCGAGAACGTGGTAGGATTGTATCATCCTTGAAATTTTGTTCAGAACGGATCCGGTGACTTCAGTACTCAAGAACGTGGTAGGATTGTATCATCCTTGAACTTTTGTTCAGAATGGATACAATGACTTCAGTACTCCAGAACGTGGTAGGATTGTATCATCCTTGAACTTTTGTTCAGAACGGATCCGGTGACTTCGGTACTCGAGAACATGGTAGGATTGTATCATCCTTGAACTTTTGTTCAAAACAGATCCAGTGACTTCGATACTCGAGAACATGGTAGGATTGCATCATCCTTGGACTTAGCCCTAAAGTGATAAGGAGTGATTATCCTGTAATTATATCCAGTGACTTTGGTTGTTGAGAATGTGATAGGATTGTATCATCCCTGGACTTAAGTCCAAAAGTGATCTGAAGACTTTCGTCTTCGTATTGTGGATTGCAGGTTGTTGTTGTTGATGATGATGTTGCTGATCAAAAGATCAGAGTGTGTGATGATGATGTTGCTCAGGCTGTTGCTGATGATGATGATGTTGCTGATCGAAAGATCAAAGTATTGTTGATGATGTTGCTCAAAGTATTGTTGATGATGATGATGATCGAAAGATCAAAGTATTGATGATGATGTTGCTCAAAGTATTGTTGTTGTTGATGATGATCAAAAGATCAAAGTATTGCTGATGATGTTGCTCAAAGTATTGTTGATGATGATGTTGCTGATTGAAAAGAATAAAATGCTGATGTTGTCGATCGAAAATATAGAAGTGCTGCTGCAAAGGATTGATAAGATCAAAGTGTTGCTGCAAAGGATCAGAAGATCGAAGTGCTGCCACGAAGGATTGAAAGATCAAAGCATTGCTGCAAAAGGATCAAGTGATCATATGATGAAGAAGATGAAGACATTAAAGAGTAGTTGTTCCAAGCTATTGATGAGTGTTGAAAAAATTCCTGTGACATATAGATGCATCACCCTGATGATGTTGATGATGCTCTCTCTACTCCTACTATTGTTGTTGTTGTTGTTGTTGTAGAATACCATTCTCATTAAGGGGGAGTGTTGAATTATTGTAACTTCGAAGTGTATTTAATTATTATCCCCGATGTTCCTATTGGGAGAATCATTTGTATTTCATTATACCCCGATGTTCCTATCATGAGAACTACTAAGAGTCATGAGGAAATTCCCTTCGTTGTAAGTCGGGTCATTGGCACCCTAGTTAATATAATATTAAGTTGTTAGAGTTCTCCTAGAGAAGTCGGCCCAGTCAGTTTTAGTGGGGCTGACTTGTTAAGTGGAAAATCAAGTGAACATAAGAATATAAATAGAAGTGAGGCTGTCCTCATTTATACACACACACACTCACTTGTGCATGGCGCATAGAGAGAGAGAGAGAGAGAGAGAGAGAGAGAGAGAGAGAGAGAGAGATCTGATGGAGGGAGCTGCACCTATTTTTGGGTCTTGTCTTTTATCTTTTATACATATTATACAGAGGAAGTTTTTTATGGGTTTTCTTCCCCATGAGGGTTTCCCAGGATAAATATTTGTGTTCTTTTGTGTGGTTGTGCTTGTCTATATTTCAGTGATATTTTGTCTTATGGTTATGCTGTTATGATGCTAAATGTTATAAGATACGATATAACCATTAAAAATGAACATGCACTTGGATAATTTATGAGCGAACTAAGACAGACACACTAGGTAGCTTCCAAGCATGTGTTGAGATACTTGCATGGCTCAGTGGGATATGGATTGAGATATTCTTATAGTATTGACATAAGATTACACAAATACTCTAATTTTATTAGGAAGGGAGTGACTTGGATAGGAAGAGAACCTTCAGGTATCACTTCAGTTTGGGGTCTGCTCTGATTTCCTGGTGTAGCAGGAAACAAACTTCAGTGGCATTAAGTACAATAGAGGTTGAGAATATTGTAGTGTGTGTGGAAGTTTGCAAAGAAATATGTCTTAGAAATATCATTACCGGATTGTATGGTCAGATGATAGAGCCTACCCCGATTCACTTTGATAATCAAATTTATTTAAAGCTTTCATTAATTCCAGTGTTTCATGATAGGTCGAAGCATGTGGATATCTAGTACCATTATATCCGAGAAATGGTGCAAAAGGGAGCATTCCAAATCCAATATATTTCTACAAATGATTAGATTGTTGACATTATGACCAATCCTCTTCCCAGGGTGAAGTTTGTGTACTTACATGATAGGTTTGGAGTGGTGGAGAATGTCTCCCTCATCGAGATAGAGTGTTGATTTTGTAGCATCAATGAGACATTCTCCTTGAGATGGAGAGAATGGTGTGACTCTCCTTGAGAGGGAGAGAGAGGGAGATGGTTGTTATGGATGATACTCCTTGAAGGATTGAGTATATTTAATCTATTATACTCCTCGATGGACTAAGTTGAGTTATTGTTAGATTTTTTTAAGATCTGATTAGATTATCTAGGATCTTTATCTGAAAGAATAAAAAGTACAACAAAATGCTTAAGATATAAAAGATACATAAGACACAAATATTTTCATCAGGGAAACCATAAAGGAGAAAACCCCGCAAACTTCAGAATAGTAATATGATCAAAAGCAGTGATAAGAAATGTTCAGCAGTTATCTTTCTCTCCTCCTATGACTGTCTCTCTCTCAAATGCCTTAGAGAGTGTGTGAGGTGTGTATAAATGAGGGAGAGCACCTCGCTATTTATACCCTTTCAAGTGACTGACCAAATATAAGAATCGAGCCTACATGTCATCTCAGATGGGGCCCACTTCTCCTAGAGAGACCAAAAATACATATTACATGATGTTACGCTGGGGACTATTGCCCCTACTTACAATGGAGGTTGAACTCAAGGTCTAGACACAATTTAGACATCCCGGAAAGGGGTAACACACATCCCCAATGGGGGTACACCAACATAGAATGATAATATACATCAGAACATCTTCTGAAGTTACATATACATCAACACTCCCTCTTAACTAGGAAGGTATTCTCTCTCTATACAGTCATCAACACATCTGGCCAGGTCTTCATCACATCATTATCATCACAGATTCATAGATTCTCCATCATAGTTGCTACCATCATATTCTTATAATTTGATCATTGTCCCATACTATCATTCATCAGAAGTTTCTACAGTGCCAACCCTTTTTCATTCTGGATGTAGGCCTAGTCCTTTTCCAGGTCTTCATCTACAATGCCATCCCTTTTTCATGTTGGATGTAGGCCTAGTGCTCTTCTAGGTATTCATCTATAGTTCCAACCCTTTTTCATGCTGGATGTAGTCCTAGCCCTCTGCCAGGTATTCATCTACAGTGCCAACCCTTTTTCATGCTGGATGTAGGCCTAGTCCTCTGCCAGGTCTTCATCTACAGTGATAGCCCTTTTTCATGCTGGATGTAGGCCTAGTCCTCTGCCAGGTATTCATCTATAGTGCCAACCCTTTTTCATGTTTGATGTAGGCCTAGCCCTTTTTCAGGTCTTCATATACAGTGCCAACCCTTTTTCATGCTGGATGTAGGCCTAGTCCTCTGCCAGGTCTTCATCTACAATGACATCCCTTTTTCATGTTGGATGTAGGCCTACCCTCTACCAGGTCTTCATCATCTCTGCGAGTAAGCCATCAAGTAGGTATATCTCAAGACTTATTATATGCCTCTTACAAAACCTGTAAGATCTCCCAGGACTAATTATATTCCACTGCAAAAACTGAAATTAGAGGAAATTTCAACTCAAAATGGGTCGTTTAAATTTAACTCAAATTCCATGTCATCATGTGTTATCCAATGAAATTTCTTTAAATTTGAAATACCGTATAGGTATTAAACACTTTTTTAATATAAATTTGGGGATAGGTATCATAAAAAAAACTACTTTTTTGTTTNCCTCTAATGAGAGCATACCATGACTGATTAGATGCCTTGCAACACATGTGTACCCTACTATTACCTCATCATATTCAGATCATCTCATCGTCAGATGAAGTACAACCCAGATACACATAATACAACAATTACATCAACGACCATGGGAGGCCCAGCTTACCACCATGTCAAAAAGGATCTTAGCACTTACATCAATGACCATGGGAGGCTCAGCTTGCCACCATGTCGAAAAGGCTCTCAGTACTTACATCAATGACCATGGGAGGCCCAACCTACCACCATGTTGGAAAGGCTCTCAACACTTACATCAATGATCATGGGAGGCCCATCCTACCACCATGCTGGAAAGGCGCTTGTGTATCTACGTCTTCCAGACTCATCACTTCCCCTTGGAAGGAATATCTATCTGAAGTACACCAAGCTTCTCTCTGAAGTATTCAAAATTCACTCAGGCCATTTCTAGCATAGAATCACATCAAGACTAATTACGTCCAAGGATAACCTGCGAGCTTCTCTAGGACTGATTACATCTGAGCAACCTATGAGCTTCACCAATATTTTATGCTCAGACAACCTATCTCGCTGGCTATGCTAGAACTCATCACTCCCTCTTTCGAGAGATCTCAATCTGGATCACATACTAGAGCTTCATTACTCCTCTCTGCATCATACAAAAATGCAAGTCAAATAAATAAAATCAAATTGTAGCTTTGAAAATAAACATACTACCTCACAAATATCCAAGCAAGTGGCAACATATTTTTCCTCGACTATACTCAGCACCATGCAGGACTGCAACCTGCCAAACTAGTAGCCCATACTGGATATCAAATTGAAGAAGCAACCCAACGTGCTCTTCTTCTCAATGGTTCTACCAATCCAATTCAACATAACCATGCAGGTTAGTCTTTTGATTTGTATGATACTTGAGCCCATACTCAACTGTACCCTTTAGGTACCTCACTGCATGCTTTGCAACCAAGTGAGCATGTCTCGAATCCATTAGGAACTGGCTCAGGTTGTTCACAACAAATCCCGTTTCTGGTCTTGTATTCGTCAGTCACATCAATGAACAAATAATCTGATGACACATCATGGCATAAAATGTCTTTGATGAAGCATCGCTCAATAGCTTCAGGTTCGATTCCATAGGTGTGGCCATGACCTTGCAGTCAATCATCTCGAATCTCTTCAAGATTTTCACTGCATACTTCCCTTGTCTAAGGGAGATTCCATCCACACTCTGCCACACCTCCATGCCAAGAAACTAGTGCATCATACCCAAGTCCTTCATCTTGAACTCGGCAACAAGTCTCATTCTTGCATCTTTAATGAGTTCCTCTTTTCCTGTCATGAACATGTCATCGACATATAATGGGAGCATCACCGATATTCCTCCTTCAACCTTGAAGTAAATGTTGGAATCCTCTTTACTCCAAGTAAAGCCTAGATCCATCAGTAAGTTGTCCATCTTTTCATACCATGTCGAACCTCAGGATCTTCTGCAGTCACTCCCTTTAAAACGGAGCATCATTCTCCCTCTTCCTTTCGTACTCTATGTATTAAAACATTATGTAATGGAGTGACAAGTAACTTCCATTGCTACTAATATTCTATGTGTCCATCTCGGTTCACTGGATACCAAGATCCTCTATCTTGATCTTTGTTGAAAAGTTCTTCTTGTACCCATCTATGAGCTTGTCATCCTTTATAGGATTTCATCTTCAACCTTGTAGAAAAGGTTAAGATCCTTCATCACTCTAGGTGATATTCAAGCTCCTTATGTAACTGTATGTTCTATCCCATGGGTTCCTTCTGAGCTCATACAAGGCCTTATTTAATTTGCACACATGAGTCTGTTTTTCATGTGTCTCATCTCCCAGTGGATGCTCTACGTATACTTGACTCGTCACTGGTGAAAATGTCTCTTTGTAGTCTATGCGTTCAATCTGTGAGAAGTCTCGTGCTACGAATATTTCCTTGTATCCCATGATGTTTCCATTTACTGCATGCTGTATCTTGTAGATATATATGAAAGACACTACAGACTTCCCTTAAGGTCTCGACACCACATCCTAGACATCATTCTTCTTGAATTGGTATTCTTTGATCATAGTCTCCTTCGTTTCTTCTTGTCTACTTCTTCATATCTGGAAGGCTCTGCATCAATGATGTCGCTCAACAGTGTCACATAACTAGAGTGCATCTGAGGCCTCTTGATTTCTTTGGAAGTCTCATCATACTATTCTTCATCTTGTATTATTTATCATGCCCAAGGTGGTCTTCATCTCTCGAGGTGTATCTACTATTCTCTTTATATTCTTTTGAATCTCTTTCTTTTGTCATGGTGTCTTTGACCCGGGAAGCTTCAGGTTCCTCTTCTAAACTGTCATTACTTGTTCTTTAGAATGAACTACAAGTCAAGTTCAGTTGTATGATTAGAAACATATCTTAATTTCCAAAACATATTAATAGTGAAAAATATATGTCACATATCCATGTGATTATTTTAGCCAATGCTACAACATTCATCCATATCATGTATACATACGGTAACTTCTAGACGCATTCTACCCCAATGTTATTAAGAGTGTGTACTACTCCTAATATGCCAACAAAGATGTTTCATTCTAGATAAGTAGTAATGTAATGTTGTACACCATCATTGACTTCTTACCCATTATGTGCAATTCAGTGGTATAAATGCAAAATACTCAAACATCAACTGAATATAAACAAATGTATAACCAAACAATATCATAAAATGTCAATTGAATACTTATCTTTATTTGTTTCATGGGTAGACTCCTTTGTGAGCCTTTAGCTTCATCATCTTCTTCATTCATAACAACATCATTTCTTATCCAAATGCTAAGGTGGATAAGAAGTTCTTCAAGAATTGAGTCCTTCATATTCATCATCGCTTGAGGGATCTTTTGTGAATCATGAGAGCTTGATCTTCGGTTGTTCCCATCTTCTCTTCTCTTATTATGTGTCTATCTTCTTCTTGTGTGCACTCTTCCCAGAGTCTGCTGAAGGTAATCACTTCCTTCTCGTACACATTCCTCAAATGAATGAATCCCATGATTTTGGGAGGCCATTCAAGGTGGTTATAAAAATCTCTTGTTCTTCTTCGATTGCTTCATCATAGCATCGAACACTTCCTTTTGGTGTCTTCAAGGATGACCCGTGAGGGATGAGATGATCTTTAATAGAATCTGTAAATATTCTCATGGATCTAGCCTTATCCTCATCTCCCTCTGGCTCTTAGAACTTCCTTACTGAATTACTTATCTAAGTCAATTTATTCAAGGATAACAGAGGTCCTATACTTCCATACTAGGAATTTTTCATCTTCACCAAGCTTGTCATCAAGCTGGGTGTGATTAGTGATTTTGAAATGAGAAGCTCAAATGTAAATTACAAAAATTTAGATCTTACCGATTTGAGGTGTTTGTCCTAGTTCCAGAGCTGGATGACCTAGGGTTTGTCAGAGAAACCCTAATTTTCAAAACTTGGAATTTCAAACTTTTGATTGGATAGAAATATGGGCCTTTTCAAGGTGAGCTGTCCAATGTAATCCTTTTTTTGAAAACAGTGGAAGGAAGCTCTCGGAACAGGAGGCCCTAGTTTTTCCAATTTCTTCTGCAGAAATGGCTTATACCGATTCCATTGTATATCTGAAGTTTTAGATCCTTAAAGTCTAAAACTTCTCACTAAGATATCCTGATATTTATTATTTTCAACCCCACAGGTTAGAGCATAAATGGATTCTCCAAGTGGGACTTATTCAGATGTTCCCAAGGTGACTATTTTTGGGGATTGTTCATCATAGAGAACTTGTACAGACTTCCACGTGTCACTGTTTCACATTCTGGGTCTGAAAAGCGTACCACAAAAACTACACTCTATTTTCTACCTGAAACATCTTGAAAATTTTTGTTTGGACCTTCCTAGCCCGAGATATAGCAAATCTCCCTAGGTCACCTGTTTATGACTGTATTCTGAAAGAGGTTGGAACCCTGATTTGGAGGAACCGAATCTGAGGCAGAATCTTTTACAAAGTTTACAATACAAATTTCTCTTCGGCCTCTAAAATTTTCAGCTTTTGATCCTTCTCCAATATCACTTTATAACGAAAGTTATAGGATTACTAAATTCAGTCTTTTAAGGTTTTCAATCATGAAACCCTAATTTCCATTAGCTTCCATTGCAATTGTATTTCGGTTGTACATTGAAACTTCTCTAATTCAGAAACTGATATCACCAATAGATGCTCCCTAGTGAGGCGATTTAGACTAGCCCTCATTGCTTGATGATTTGTGGAGACAACGCCTTCAACTAGGAAGCCCTAGTTCCTGTAGCTACACAATGCCTTCTTTCAGAGAGGCTCTAATATCATGTTAGATTTTCTTAAGATCTGATTAGATTATCTAGGATATTTATCTGAAATAATAAAAAGTACAAAAAAATGCATAATATATAAAAGATACACAAGACACAAAGAGTTTCTTCGAGAAACCATAAAGGAGAAAACCCCGCAAACTTCTTCAGATAGTAAGATGATAAAAAACAGTAATATGAAATGTTGAACATCTATCTTTCTCTCCTCCTATGACTGCCTCTCTCTTTCAAACACATTAGAGAGTGTGTGAGGTGTGTATAAATGAGGGATAGCACCTCCCTATTTATACCTTTTCAAGTCACTAACCAAATATAAGACTCGATCGTACATGTCATCTCAGATGTGGCCCACTTCTCCTAGAGAGTCCCCAAATACATATTACATGATTTTACACTGGGGACTATTTCCCCGACTTACAATGGAGATTGTACCTCAAGGTCTAGACATAATTTAGACATCCTGTAAAGGGGTAACACACATCCCCAATGGGGGTACAACAACATACAATGATAATATACATAAAAATATCTTTCGAAGTTACAAATACATCAATAGTTATTGTGAGACATTCTCCTTGGAATGGGAGAACACAGATCGATGGATTCATCTATGATGGATATAACGATGGACAGATATGTTGTACATGCACACTTATTAATGGAATGAGTTGTGTTGGTATGAGTCTCTGGATTAGTTCCCAACAACCCTTGTGGTTTGTAATGACTCATCACTGGGTTGGTTCCCAACAAAATATGGGGTGTAGCCCATGTGGTTGGGATAACTTGTCATTGGGTTGGTTCTGAGCAACCCTTGGGATGTAGATCATGTGGTTCAAAGACTTATGGGTTGTCGCCCATTGTCCCTTGAGGTTGTATCCCATGCAGACGTGATGAAAGTCTCACATGAGGTTGTGTTGAAATGAATAAATCCTAATTCAATTTGTTTCATTGCCAAATAATTAATTTGTACATTGAATATGGTGGTTGAGTTTCATATTCCAACCATTCGTTTCACCTTCCTATGTGACTCTTCAGTTTATTTTCTATTTACATTTTGGAAGCATAATCCAAGGATTAAGTTTCCAACATTCCCCCTCTTAATCTGAAGGGGTCTTTGTGAGTCCGAGGATGGTTCTAAATCTTTCAAACTTTTATGGTTCAAGTGATTTGGGGAAGATGTCGACAATTTTCTCATTTGTGGAACAATGTTGTAAATGAATTGTCTTAGACTCTATATGATGTCGAATAAAATGGTACTTTGTATTGATGTGCTTGGTTTGATTATGGAATATGGGGTTCTTTTCGAACTTGATTATAAAAGTGTTGTCATTTAATAAGGGAGTGGATTTTTCTTGCTTCTCCAGCAAATCTTCAAGTATCTTCCTGAGCCACACAATCTCTTTTGTTGCTTTTGCAGCTGCCAAATATTATGCTTATGTTGTCGAATTTGCTAGAACTAAGTGTTTGCGTGATCTCCAAGAAACAACTGTTGATCCAAGACTCATTGTGTATCCATAAGTGGATACTTCATTCTCATTGTCACCATCAAGTCTGAATCAATGTACCTGATGAGTTTGAAGTCTTCTAGCTTAATGTATTGTTATCACAAATCTTGTAGTTTCCCTGTAAGGTGATCTGATATAGAATGGAATAGGGGAAAGGAAAATAAATTTGCGACCTATGATATCCAAGACCTATGAAAGAACTCAGATGTCATGCCTGTTAAGGATACTGGCACTTTAGGCTCGGTACAAATTCTAATCCTACGGGGCATCCCTATAACCAAGATGAACCTAAAATTAAATAATGCAAGTGGAAAACCTAGGGAAACTTGATTAAATTTCTTAGTAGGGTAGTTAATTGGAGTTTTGCATAGTTAATCAGAGAAGATGACTGTCTATGTGAAAGGCCCTAATTTTACCCTGGGGTTTAAGCATGAAAAATTGGATCTAAGGGTAAATGGTGAAATTAATCAAAATTAAACACTTGTATTGATTGCTAGGTATAATATTAGACAATTGTAGGTGAAACTAGCAACACTCGGTTTGCAGAATTGAAGATATCCACTTCTCCCAAGGAGGGCATCTTCCCCTAAAAGATAGACCAGTGTGTTGGATGGGAAAATGGAGTCTGGTGATCTTAAAATTTTAAATTTAGGGTTTTGTATTTATTCCAAGGTGGGTTTTAAGTTTCATAAACCACCACAAAATAGAACCTACTAAACTAATAGATGAGGGTTTTAAATGAGGTTTTTTCCAAAGAATGTTTTAAACAAATGAAATAGAAATTTTAAACAAGATATTTTGAGTAGATCTTACACGAAAAATATTGTAGGTTCCTTGCAAATGATGACTTATCTTGTCTCAATCAATTTGAAGTGATTTTGACGAAGTACCAAGTGGAAATGATTCACCCAAGTGAGGTAGCGCAACCATCTTCCTTGCACAATCAAACTACTGAAAATGAGATTTGTTATACATTAACATGACACTAGAGAGACACAAGAAAATTAGAGTGCATATCAAAGATCAAATATACTATTGAAAAAAACCATCGATTATGAAAACGTCTTCAAGAGAAACGAGTAGGGAGATCCACAAAAACGCCCAAAGAGAAAATGCCCTCCTGCATGAAAAACACTATCTTCCAAAAATATTTGGTACCCTAGGAAAATAATTCAAATGCTAAGAAAGATCAACTTTCCAATCATAGACAAGAACATCCCACAAAGACTATCCAATAATTTCTTCAAAAATTTCTTTATTCAACTATCAAGAGCCAAGAGCACAAAATATCTTGATGAGATACAATGAGGAGATCACAACTCTTAAATAGATCAAGAGTGTGCCCAAATTCTAACCAACATCCATCCAACAGTTGAGATTAAAGCATCATCAATGGCGGAGATCTTTTAATTTTACAATACATGGATCAACTTAGACAAATACATTTGAGGGGGGCGAATTACCTCATAAAGACCATTTCTACAACATGATAAATAATCATTTTTGCAAGTTTAACACTTAGGGGACATAGGGGGGGTCATTAGGACCCCCCCTTAGATATTTTTAAAGATACAACTTGATTTACACACTTTTATTTTGGCCTTTTTAACTAATTTCGCTCTATGGGGGACATCCTCCCTAATAAAGCCAAAAAAATAACACATAACATAAAACTGGATGAAACTGGTGTAGATATGTCCAAAGAGCCATAATAAATCATCTGGAATCATTCCCTTTCCATTTTATTGACCACATAAGACAAATCGATTTCCTCAGTGATTTTCCTAGTTCATTTTTTAATGGTACATCCTCTGAAAATAATAAAAATCATCATAACTTCATTCAAGATGAGAATCAGGGAAAAAATGACTACATAGAAGTGTCTGGAGACATACTAGAATGGTACATGTGAATACTCATACACATTGATCCACTAAAATTCCATAAATATCACCATCTGATAATAAAAATAATGGTCAGAGTCAATAAAAAAACTTTGGAACTCAATAACTGTGATCATCTGGTGAAAAATGAGGTTGCAATATTGGTATTGGGAATGTATGGAGTGAATATAGGAATTATTAATTTTTTTAGCCCCTACCTTGGGAACCATGTTTGAATTGGTCAATTGGGTTGACCAGGTCAAAATACCTACACTAGAGGTGAGATACTGAACTGAGCTGAACCTGCATGCATCCAAGGTAAGAACTGCTTCAAGATGTATATTAAAACCCAACTTAAATCATGTTAATCAGAATCATGGTGACAATAAAATAATAATAATCAATAAAATATACCTGTGTCGTTGACCAATCTTTGAATCTTCTGTAAGTCCCTTGTATATGCCATACTTACAAAGTTTAATCAATTTGCTAATGCTGGGTGAAGATGGAAAACAAGGCTAAGGCAAAAGGGTAATGAATTTGAATTAAATTTAACCATATGATCTCTCTGAATGATGACAAATACATACAACCATAGTGACATATGCATGATAGATAAACAATAGGGAATGGTGGTGTCTCACAAGTGGATGAGTTGATCTGAAAAGAGTCCATTCAACTTTAACAACATGTCTACGAATTACATCTAATCTAACAATCAAGCTCTGTTAGGATCTTTTCTAGGACCCTTGTGTTGACTACACAAGAAACTGTAGTGAAGAGATCTTGGGGGACACTTAGAATTAGTTGTATCTTACTCCATATCACATCAAAACCTGCAGGATACATGATGAATAAATCATAGCATTTCAATAATATGGCCAACAATCTTTAGATTTTGCATTTATTTATCCACTGCTTTATTTGGGATTTTCACAATTTAATTTCATAGCCCTTTTTGAGTTGTGTCTAAGGACATTGTTTGCAACTTTATTTAAGGGCTTGCATTTCACATTATATAGCATATAGCACATAATTCATGTAATGATGGTAAACATATTGCTTCAAGTTTTAGTTGACACTCTTCAAGAAACCCAAGGGGGAAATATCCACAGTCAGGACCAAACATTGGGGGCAACCAACCAGAGAGGTCAAGGCTTCAAAACTCAACTCACCTAAGTTCAGGAACCAACACCAGGGGGTTCTCCTAGCCCAGAAGGATCAAGACTTTGACAAGTTTTGTTGCACAACTCAGAGATGAGACACAAAACAACATGAGATCCATTACATATGGGGGTCAAAGTGGGAAAAAGGATCTCCAATATCACAGGTCTCAATCAAACATAAGTCATGGGAAAAATAATTTGTGGATGGAACTTGATGGATGGGGATAAGTGATACATGGAACTAGCATAACAGTAAAGTTTAAAAGTTGTGTAAAGCATGGCATAAGAAATGGTCTTCACATTAGAGGAAATTTGAGGTCTAAAATGGGCCTCCTAAGGAAAATGATAAAATAATAAAATAGTAGTTAAAATAATAAAATAATAGTTATTAATTTTGGAGGAAGAATGAAAAAAACTATTTTTTTGTTCGTATTTTCGACATATCTCCATGTGTTTTTACTCAAATTATGAGTGGGAGAGCTTGTTGGATGTGAAATTTAATTTCACATCCAACGATTACCCACACTGCATACTTTTGACGGACCCTGCTACCCCAAAAACAAGAAATACCTGAAAAATGTGATGATGACATCATCATCACATTTTTTTAGGCATTTCTTGTTTTTGGGGTCACGGGGTCCGTCAAAAGTATGCAGTGTGGGTACTTGTTGGATGTGGAATTAAATTCTGCATCCAACAATCTCTCCCGCCTGAAATTAGAGTAAAAACACAGGGAGATATGTTGAAAATACGAACAAAAAAAGTAGTTTTCTTTTATGACAAATATGTCGATTCATCCATTAAGGTTGACTCATTTTATTGAAATTATATTGGTTCTTGAATTCCAACTGACAAAATTTATTGTTGGTGCATTTTCTTATAAGGCCCATTTTAGACCCCAAATTTCCTCTAATGACATCAGATTCTCTAATCATTCTCAACACAAGCAAATCATTAGTGGAACATATAAAATACACATAGGTCACCATAATCATCATAGCATAACAAGTTAAAGGTGTTAGTATACATCAGTGAGAAAAGTACTACCAAAAATAAATATACCTAATCTCACCATAAACATGTCTATATCTGATATGCCCATCTGTGAACTATGTACCATATCTATTGCTCTACTTGAATGAACCAAGTCATCACTGAAGTCATCTCAAGGGACATGGAGATATTAGTCCTGGAAAGGAAATACTATGCATCTACTACTAAATAAAGGCTATGAATGGATCATACTGTAATGATGATCCATGTTGTATCCCCATCTAACTATCTGGCTTAGAAAAATAAAGAGATCAATCTACATGTTGCATAATGGTAGCTCGGCTACAATATATGTGATAACATCTTGCTCCAACTGGGACAAGTGCTCTAAGGGATAGAGAGCTTGAGAACCTCATAAATCTCTGGTCTGTAGCACCATCTCAACAACAAATATCCAACTCTTCAATTTTCTGCTTCCTCTTTAGGTGTACCCGTTCCTACGCACATGGAAGCAAGAAATACCATAGCAACATGTATGGGAAAAATATATGCATATATAGACTCATAAAATAAATGCTAAAAATAAAATCCACTCTAAACAATTATAAAATTTAAAAGATATAATTAAACTATGCAAAGTTCCAGGCTCAATGTTCAAGGATTCATAAGACATAGGACACATGCAACACTCAGAAAAGAAAAGACTCAACTACTACTCAAAGGATCTTATTAAAACCCTACCTACTCTAACCTAACCAATCATACAAGTACTAAGTAAAGTCATAAATCCAATGCAACCATTTGTTGAATGGATTTATTGGTATTTATTTGTAGTTAATAATATAACCAGACAGAGATAGTTTGGAAGAGATGTGAATTCTAACATGTTTCTTGATATTCAAAGAAAAATGTGGGATAAGATCATGCCAAGGATGAAACTGGTTTTTATGGACTTCATCCAAATATGGTGACGTGATCATAAAAATAATGTGAGTTTGAACTTGATGGAAGAAGACAATATGATTCATGATTTATACACTCTAAGCAATACTTTGTTTTCTCCCCTACCCGACTAAGATGCTCAATTATGCTAATTCCAGGAATGATGGTAGAACCAAATGAGGAAGAATTGTAATCGAATAAGTTTGATATTGAGATTATCCCCACTTGTTGTTCAAAAATGGAGATAAGATGAAATTGATCTTTAAACATTTTTTCCAACCATCAAAAAGAATAATTGATAGATTGAAACATATTATTCATTAGGAATGTCTGAAACATAAAATGAAATGGTTTACCACCGACCACTTGGAATTCTTGAGACTCCTTATTAATAACTTTGAATGCCAAATTTTGATTTGAAAATGAAACAACGGAAGTAGATTCCTCAAGCAGGGATGAGAGAGTGGATTGAAAAATAAAATCTTGATTTGCATCACCTGAGATTGTTAACCCTAACTCGTCATGAGATAAGAAAATGGTCAAAGAAAATTTTACACGGTTTAGGATTAAGTTGACCATCTTCATTGTTGCAAAGAGCCAAAGGATTTTGATCAGGAAAATACACTTCATCAGATCCAGACCAAATATGAGCAAGCTCTTCATAAGTGTTTAAGGATCTATCTCAGGTTGATATGGGCATGATTGATATTTAATCCTTAACAATATGATTTTTGATCATGCTACTATCATCAAATTTAATTTCCAAGGCCTCGTCTATGAACTCCTCACAACCAGATGAGCGAGGATTTTCATC
>LPNX011184596.1:65463-112987 GCA_001517045.1 Pseudotsuga menziesii
GAGAGGTGAGTGAAACACATGAAATGATTATAAAAATTAATAAAATAAAATGTAATCACTGGAATTAAACCGGATGTGATATGAGTGATAATAATATAAATGTATTTAGAGACACCAAAGGTAAATATGATGAACCAAAGTAAGCCTCTACCTCCCTAACAAGGATGCTAAAATTCTTATCATGAATCTTGTAATTGCCCCTTAAGGTGATCCTATCTAGGATGGTAGAGGGGAAAGGAAACTAAAGTCGTGACCTACTATATCCAAGACCTCTGAAGAAACTCATATGTCAAGCTAGTCAAGGATACCGACACTTTAGACTCAGTACAGATTCTAAGCCGAGGGGGTGTCCCTATAACCAAGATGACCCTAAAGTTAAAGAATACAAGTGGAAAACCTAAGGAAACTTTATTAAATATGTTAGTAGGGTAGTTATTTAGAGTTTTTCACAGTTAATAAGAGTAGACAAGTGTCTATGTGAAAATCCCCAATCTTACTCTAGGGTTTTAAGCATGAAAAAATGTATCTAAGGGTAAATGGTGAAATTAATCAAAATTAGACACTCATATTGATTTCTAGGTGTAATATTATACAATTGAATATGAAAATAAAAACACCTAGTTTGCAGAATTGAAGATAGCCACTTATCCCAGGGAGGGCGTCTTCCCCTAAAAGGTAAACCAGTGTGTTCAATGGACAAATGGAATCTGCTGATATTGAAATTTTAAATTTAGGGGTTTTGTATTTATTCCAAGGTGGGTTTTAATTTTCATAAACCACCACAAACTAGAACCTACTAAACTAATAGATGAGGGTTTTAAATTAGGGTTTCGTAGAGAATGTTTTAAACTAATGGAATAGAAATTTTAAACAAGATATTTTGAGTAGGTATTACCCGAAAAATCTTGTAGGTTCCTTGAAAATGATGATTTATCTTGTCTCGATCAATTTGAAGCGATTTTGACGAAGTACCAAGTGGAAATGATTCGCCCAAGTGAGGGGAATTTTACCTTAAGAGACCTCATGAAGTTAATAAAAGGATGCCATGAGGGAGGAGAATTACTTTTGATCATTTGTTAATTTTCCTTTGGCATTTTGGAGAACTTTTGCTTGTCCATTGAATGGTGAGTGTTCACTCTCCTTGCTTTTCAACCAATTTTGAGTGAGTTGGATTCCTTTCTAAGTTGGTTGATGGATAGGCCATTCAAACCTATCATTTGGAGTTAAATGAAGTGTTTTAGTTGTAGGTTGAAGGCTCATACAGTTCAAGACTTATCTATCTCCCTCTTCTTTCATTCCTACTTCACCATTCCCCATACTCATGTGATGACACACTTGTTGGAGTGGTGCTTGCACTTGTATGAGTCTAGTTGATGCCAAATCTTGGGTATATGATGTTTGGCTCTGTAATATTATGTCCCTATGCTATGTAAGTCGAAATATCAAAAATACAAAGAGTTATATATCTTATCTGTATTAAGGAATTTCTATAATGTTGTTGGGGAAAAACATTATATTCTGTAGATGGTATCCATTTATCATGCCACTCTTTGAAATATTCCATACACTTTTCATGAGTTAAAATTAAGCTAGTAATGGCATTTCCCCATAAGCAATTTCACAGAAAGTTGTCATACAAATGCTTCAATTTATAACTAGTTTGCAGAGCTAATAACCATGTGTAATTATAGCCCTTGATGTCTGATATCGGTCGTTATACTCTTTTCAACAATTTGGTAGTGTCGTACTTGAGTTGGGAAGCCCATTTAGCCTATACCCTAGGGGGAATTTAACTACAATTTCCTAGGAATTTAACTACAATTTCCTAGGAATTTTGGAACCCCCATAGTCATGACTAATTAAGCCTGAATTTGCCCAAATTGCAATCTTTTCCCAAAATTTCTAAGTAGGGCCATTACAGTGGTACCAGAGCATGGTATTGGAGCCTGTTGAAGTTATTTATTCATGTTTCCCAATGATTGTATCCCTTGTTTAGATATTGAAATTGAAGAAATTGATAGTGGAAGAGAAGAAGGTGAAGAAGTCAATTATGCTTTCGAGGGGATTAGGGAAAAACTAGGATTCAACCTAATGGATGATAAAGAGGATCTTAGGACATACATAAAGTCATGTTTTGATGATATGAACATGAATTTTATGCAAGGGTTTGAATTATTGGCTAGCCAACTTGGTGGCAAGTCAACACCAGGGAGTAGTAATAGTTTACATCACGAAGAGAAGAATACATACGGGGAAACTATTTTCTCAAAGACTGGACCTCACAATCGACCCCATGAATTCAATAATCAGACCATACCTACAAATCCTAAGTTTTTAGAGTCTAAAGAGAGCCTTGACACTACTTTTGGCATGAAGGAAGCAATAGATGAGTGGCAACAACTACGTGAAGAATGTAGGAAAATTCTTCCTTTTGATCAGTTCTTCAAGGTCTCTAGCAAGCTCAAGTATGGAGGAAGTGGGAATAAGACACATTTTGTAAATCAAGAATTGAAGTATACTATAGGAAAGGTAATTATTCCTTCCTTTTATGGCTCTTCCTAAATGTCTGCTAATGTTTGGATAAAAAAACTAGATGTGTATTTCCAGTTGAATCCTATGGTTGGAGATGATGCATTGAAAATGACCATTCTACATCTTGAGGGAGAAGCCAATGATTTGTGGTTCCATGGTCTTAATACCTTGGGACATGATCATATTTCATCCTATCAATAATTTTCCAAGTATTTAGTGGAGAGATTTGATAGGAAATACCTTGGAATTCCTTTCAAAGAATTGACACAATTAAAGAAAATCGGGACCCCTAAAGCATATATATTAGAATTTCAAAATATATAAGTGATGATTTCTGATATATCTGTGGCTAGGTTGGTTCTAATATACATGAAGGGTAGGTAGAATATTTGAAAGGGCTCGTGAAATACCACAATCCAAATACATTGAAGGATGCCATAAATTTGACAAGAGCTCTGGAGAATGTGTTTCCAAAGACTAGGTACCCCCCTAAAGCCTAATTTTCCTTCCAAATTCAAAGAAGGGAGGAAACCACGAAAAAATGACTCTTTTTTTAAGGATAATAAGGAGGGATCAAGAAAAGAAGAACTCAAGAGAAATAAATTGTGCTTCACATGCCATCATCATTTGGTTCCTAGACATAAGTGTGCTAAAGGGAAGGCACACTACATTGAAGCCTTCTCTGAAGATGATGAGGGGGAGTTGGAGGAAGAAATACAACTTGCATCCCAAGAAGAGGGGTATGAAACAACATAAGAAGAGCATCCCTCTCCCAAGAAAGGAAAAATTGCAGTACTTTTATTAAATTGAGCACATAGATCTGTGGACAAACACACAACTCACAAGATAGATCACACAATTTACTTAGTTATTGAAGAATGAAACAGTGCAAAAATGGCTTGCAGTTGTGAATGATTTTCATTAATCAAAGAGTAATTAGATAATAATTACAATGAAGTACAATGGCTTAAATATCCACATGCAATTTGAATCCACATGAGAAAATTTGAATTGATTAGACTCTACTTGATTGTAGGTAACTAATACCTTGTCTAAATCACTGTCGGAGGACTCAATAGTTAAGTGACCTTGTCTAAACCATTAAATGAGTTCAACGAAGTTCTAAAACACAACTCAAGTGTCTAATTCAGTGTTGACTGAGGCTAATTGACTGTGGTAGGTGAGAAATGCGCCTCTCCTACATGCAACCATGCAAACATAGTGCTAACTGAATGTAGAGGACTAGAACTGAATGTAGCTAACTCCTAACTCAGCTTGACTAGTCACTAACTGAACTCAACTGATGAAGGTTGGTATCGGCACTCCCAGTGGCTCCTAAATTGTAGGAATTGATCTAGGAGGCTCCTAAACTAATGCATGCAAGTGCAATAAGTGGTAGTAGGTCTCAATTAGTGTTCCCCACACTTTAGTAACTGGAACATGTGCCCCAATTAGGCCAAGTGGACCCAATGGTGCTATTGACTAAAAATAGACTGGATGGACTCCCGATTTAGACATGAATCCTAATTTAGACATATGACCAAATTGGACAATCTATGGGACCTGGTAACTAATACCATAGGTCACCCATTACATCAAGTAAAGTAAAGTAACTGATCAATACAAGGAGCTAGGGAAAAAACCACATGGGAAAAAAGCCCCCCCTCTAATTAAGCAGGTAGAATCAGGATCAATCCGGTTTTCTGTGCACATGTATCCTAGGACCTGGCATGTAAAACTCTCTATCATTATGTATGGAGGAATATTCCTCTTTGGAAGAAGAATGGTATGCTCAACTAAATCAGAAATATAGATAGCTATCGGATGAAGACTGGACCCATGTACATCAGCAATTGAAATCAACTGATAAGTGAGAAAAGGTTCTTGAGAATTCAGAACATGTGAGGAACACTCAAGAAACTGATATGTTATAGCCATGAACAGCAAACCATGAGTGGTAAAATCAGCCCCAAGTGTTAGGAGCAAGTGTTCAGACGGATGTAGAATGTCTTCCTCTTTACTAGTTCTGTGAGGAGATGATCATGTGATCAATGGTAGAGAAGCACTAGGACTATAGAGAGTGAATGCTTGAGCTCCATAGTCTGATATAGCTTCAAAAATATATAATGATTCAAAAAATAAAATATCATCCACCTCATAAGAGTAAACTAACACCAAATCCCCAACAACAGTTTTGAAGAGAAATTGCGGTACTTGATTTTTCACACCGAAATTGGTGAGAGAAGCTACAAGCATGACTGAAATCTCTTGGATTTTAAAATATGAACCAAATAATATCATATCAAAAAGTAAATCAGATCTAAATAGGTTCACAATATATCCAAAACTATGAAATCAAATCAAATCCCCAGCAACAGTTTTGTAGGAGACTTGCGGTACTTGTTTCTTCACACCGTTGATGAGAACATCTAAAAGTAGTACTAAAAGATTATGAATTTGAAATATTGAACCAAAAAATATCATATCAAATCCAAATAATATCATATCATATCCAATAAGGTCTATATCAAATCCAAGAGTATGGTCCACCGAGACGGTAGATGCACAATTTTCTTCTTCAAAATTCTTAATTTTGGTGCATGCAATCCTGCGGGAATTTCCTGGAAGATATAGATCATGAAGAGAAAATGGATCACTTTGGTAATCTGATATTTCTTCCAAAATATCCAAGGTATTACATATTTTCATACCAGCAGCAACATTAGAGGGAGAAAAATCAAATTTCTCTTCACTTTCGGAAGCAATTACTGGCAAATTTTGCACAGAATTCAAAGGAAAATCACCGGTGAATGTTTGCATGGAAGTGCAGCAGTGTTTTTCTTCAATATCAGAGATTCAAATGTCTTCTTTTGTTTCATGCATATGAGAATATGAGATATAATATATCTCATGAACTTCCGGAGCATCAGAAGAAGGAGTCACTGCAAGGAGACTGTCTTCAATTCGAATTGACTGTGTAGAAGATTCTGCTTCTTCTTGATTTTGAACAACTTCATTAGAGAGAGTGGAGGCCAAGAGTTTTGGATTTAGAATGCTTATGGTACTAAATATGCTCTCCAAATTTCTATTATGATCCTCATCAATCATTCCAAAGGTTATGTCCAATATTTTCCAGAGATCCTTTGGGTTTTCAACAGATCTGTTGAGGTAGCGCATGCTAGGAGAAAGGGCCATACACATTGTTCCATAAGCTGCATCACATTAATTTATCCAGTCATCCTCTCTCTCAAAGGACTCTTCACCAAGTCCAATAGACACCTCATAGAGATCTTGTCTCTTCGAATATACAATCATCTTCATCTTCCATTCTGAATAGTTTGTGAATAGGGTGAGAAGAGGAATTGATGAATTCAGAATTGATGAAGCCATTTGAAGTTGTACCTGCAAATACATAAAAGATAAAGTAAGGTCGAAAAGCCTGCACATTTCAGGTTTTCATCACACCCAGCATAATTGATCAAGCAAGCTTGATCAACAATTCCTTAACTTGGGGTATTAAGTGGTAAACCTTCTGCTTCTGGTGCAGAGCTGGAAGGAGCAATTTTTCTCAAAAATGATCTAGTAGGAGATCTGAGGAGGAGAAGTGCCTTGTCCACTGAGGCTTTGATACCATAATAAATTGAGCACATAGATCTATGGATAAATACACAACTCAAAAGATAGATCATACAATTTACTCAGTTATTGAAGAATGAAACAGTTCAAAAATGGCTTGCACTGTGAATGCTTTTCATTAATCAAAGAGTAATTAGATATTAATTACAATGAAGTACAATGTCTTAAATAGCCACATGCAATTTGAATCCACATGAGGAAATTCGAATTGATTAGACTCTACTTGATTGTAGGTAACTAAGACCTTGTCTAAATCACTGTCGGAGGACTCAAAAGTTAACTAACCTTGTCTAAACCATTACCAGAGTTCAACAGAGTTCTAAAACATAACTCAAGTGTCTACTTCAGTGTTGACTGAGGCTAACTGATTGTGGTAGGTGAGAAATGCGCCTCTCCTGCATGCAGCCATGCAAACCTAGCGCTAACTGAATGTAGAGGACTAGAACTGAATGTAACTGACTCCTAACTCAGCTTGACTAGTCACTAACTAAAATCAACTGGTGAAGATTGGTATCGGCACTCCCAGTGGCTCCTAAATTGTAGGAATTGATCTACGAGGCTCCTAAAGTGATGTATGCAAGTGAAATCAGTGGCATTAGGCCTCGATTAGTGTTCCCCACTCTTTAGTAACTGGAACATGTGCCCCAATTAGGCCAAGTGGACCCAATGGTGCTAGTGACTAAAAATAGACTGGATGGACTCTCAATTTAGACATGACTCTTGATTTAGACATATGACCAAATTGGACAAGGGAGGATTAATAATCCTAACAACTTTTAGGTGTGCCTAGATTTCACACCCTTAGACTCAAGGGTAATATAAAAGAATAAAAGGTTATAGTTCTAGTGGATGGAGGATCCACTCATAACTTCACAGATGCATCCTTGATGAAGAGGAGAAATATACATACTGAAACTTTTTATGGCTTCATAGTCATCATTCCAGATAACAATTCTATAGACTGCACCACATGGATTCCAAAGCTTCAAGTTACTCTAGGAAATCACACTATTACTAAAAATTTCTATGTATTGAATGTGGATGATATAAATGTGGTTTTGGGATTCCAATGGTTATATTCTATAGGGGGGCATATATTAAACTATCAAGTTCCTAAAATGAGGTTCAAAAATTCAGATGGGAAACCCATCTTGTTGAGAGGAATGCACACTTACCCAAATCAAGTGGTGTCATCTCCTAGTATGAGATCTATCTTGATGCATGGGGACATTGAATGGGTTATTGAATGTTTGATCATATCTTCCAAGAATCACTTGAATATTTCCAAACATCCTAAGGAGATAAAACAACTATTGGGTAAGTATGAGAAGGTTTTTGGAGACCTTCCTCCAGGAAGGCCTCCAGAAAGAGGGGTGGAGTATGCCATTGAATTAGAGATAGGGACCCAACCTATCAAAATGAATCCCTATAGAAACCCCAAAAGGATTAGATATGAGAATGAGGAGGCCTTTGAAGAACTCTTGGAATTGGGTCTCATAATACCTAGTTCAATCCCTTATTCGTCTTCAGTTGTCATGGTGAAGAAAAAGGATGGGACCTTAAGAATGTGCATTGAATTTAGAGCCTTGAACAAGAAGGCAGTGAATAATAGATATCCCATCGCAAGAATTGATGAACCCATGTATGAGCTCCATGGAGAAAATTTCTTCTCAAAGATTGACCTTAGATTTGGTTATCATCAAATTTGAATGAGGGAGGAAGACATACCAAAAACTGCTTTTGGATGTCACTATGGAACTTTGAGTTTCTTGCCATGCATTTTGGATTGACAAATTCTCCTGCCACATTTAAACCATGCATGAACAATATATTCAACAAGCAAATTCGTAAGGTTCTACTAGTTTTATTTGATTACATTCTTATTTCATTAGAGGATATTTCAACTCAAAATGGGCCATTTAACCCAAATTCAAATTCCATCTCATCATGTGTTAGCCAATGAAATTGCTTTAAATTTGAAATACTGTATAGGTCTTAAAAAAAATATATATATATATATTTGGGGATAAGTATCATAAAAAAACTACTTTTTTTGTTTGTATTTTCGACATATCTCCCTGTGTTTTTACTCAAATTTCAATCGGGAGAGCTCGTTGGATGCATAATTAAATTCCGCATCCAACGAGCTCTCCAGTCGAAATTTGAGTTAAACCACATGGAGACATGTCGAAAATACGAACACAAAAGTAGTTTTTTTCTTTTCTTCCTCCAAAATTAATAAATTTTATTTCATTATTTTCCTTAGGAGACCCATTTTGAGTTGAAATTTCCTCTAATGACAGTAAAATATGGAAGAAACAGTTGCATCATCTAGAAGTGGTATTGAAAATTCTGCATGATCAATCTTAATTTGCTAAGTTGTCAAAATGTGAGTTTGGATTGACAGAAATTTTGTATCTTGGACACATCATTGGTCAAGATGGTGTGAAGGTGGACTCAGAGAATATAAAATCCATTATAGAATGGTCATGTCCCAAAAATCTCAATGAATTGAGAAGATTCATCGGGATTTGTACCTAATATAGCAAAATTTGTGAGGTGGTTCTCCCAACTCACTTCACTACTCACTGATTTGACAAGAAGATGATTTCCAATGGCATGAAGAGGATAAAAAGACTTTCCAAATAATGGAATAGGTAATGAGAAATTGTCTTATTTCTTGCATTGTCTGATTTTTCTAAACCATTTGTCTTGGAGTGTGATGCATCTAGGGAGGGAATTGGAACACTCCTAAAGCAAGGACAACACCCAATAGCTTTAGAGAGTAGGAAGATACAACCACATGAGAATATTTACTCTATTTAATAAAAATAAATGTTATCCATCATGCATGCTTTGATCAAGTTTAGACAATACTTCGTGAGAAACAAGTTTGTGGTCAAGGCTGACCATCACAACTTAAGGTACTTCCTCACTCAAAAGGATCTAAATGAAATGAAACAAAAGTGGCTGAGTAAGATTCAAGAATTTTATTTTGATATTGAATAGGTGAAGGGAAAGAATAATGTGGCAGCAGATGCTTTATCTAGAATACCTTCTATTTCTCTAATTGATGTTGCAGAAGATTGGAAACCTATATTAGAAGTAGAATATGCCAAGGATAATTTTTCTTTTGAAATTTTTTATGGGACTAACCATGATGATAGGTATAAGGTGTTGGAAGGAATAATATACTACAAATATAGAATATATTTGGTCCTTGGTTCGAGCTTGAAGCATAAAGTTTTGAAGAGAGCTCATGGTTCTCCTCTAGCAGGACACCCTGGTTTCTTCAAAACATATAGAATGTTGAGAGAAAGATTCTCTCGGAAAGGGTTGAATAAATATGTTCTGAAATATGTAAATGAATTCCCAACATGTCAACAAAAAAAAGTGGAGCACAATCATCCAGCTGGTCTCTTGCACCCCTTACCTATACCAGAACAAAAATGGAAGATCATTTCCATGGATTTCATCATTGGTTTACCCAAAGTACTTGGTAAGGATTGCATATTTGTAATGGTGGATAGACTAAATAAATTTGCTCATTTATTTACTATTACTATATCTTTCATTGTTGCACAAGTGGATGAGTTATTCTTTAGAGAATTTTCCAGATTGCATGGGCTTACCAAGAGCATTGTTAGTGATATATATATCATAGTTTTTAGTTCATTTTGGAAGTAGCACTTCAAAATGATGGGAACAAATTTGAATCTTGGCACAAGCTATCATCCAGAAAATGATGGCCAAACAAAGATGGTGAAACATGTTATATTTTTATCATTTAATCAATATGA
This sequence comes from Pseudotsuga menziesii, assembly GCA_001517045.1. Taxonomy (NCBI): domain Eukaryota; kingdom Viridiplantae; phylum Streptophyta; class Pinopsida; order Pinales; family Pinaceae; genus Pseudotsuga; species Pseudotsuga menziesii. Next base: position 75,432 of record LPNX011184596.1, read on the forward strand.
TCTAGGATCTTATCTGAGAGAATAACATGCACATCAATAATCACAAGAGACAAGAGACACAAATATTTTTCCTCGGGAAAACCATAAAGGGGAAAACCCCATGACTTCCTCAGAGATAGAACGAACACCAATAGAAAACGTAAAACCCAAAAGTACAAAGATGATCTCCAACGGTTGTTCTCTCTCTCACTTGTGTGAGCTACTCCTCTCTCACTCATGCATTATTGATGAGTGAGTGGATGTCAAATAGAGTCTCACTCTCTATTTATACTTAATTTCCACTTGACTTCTTCCCTACAGGGATGAATTCTCTACGAGAGTCTAATAACCCCAATACAACTTAACTCTGGGGTCTAATGCCCTGACATACAATGCAGGGTTAACCTCAATGACTTTACATGACTTAATTATATTAATGACTCTCTCGATTGGAGGAACAAACATCTTCATCGGGGTATAATGAAATATACAAGTGAATACATTTTGAAGTTATAGATACATCAACAAATCAATGGTTGGAGGGTTAATTGAGGAACTATGTTAGTAAGCAGCAAAAAACATGGATCAAATGGTTGCATTTGGGTGAGTTTTCCTATAATACTACTTTTTATATGTTCATTGGAATTTATCCTTTCAAAGAACTTTATGGTTATGATGCATCCACTTTTATTGACCACATCGTTGGTGATAGTAGAGCTCCAAAATATAAGGATTGGATTGAAGAAAGTCAAGATATTTTGAAGGTTTTGAAATATAACATGCAGGTTTCCCAAAACCAATAAAAATAATATGTAGATCAACATAGAGTGGAGAGAGATTTCCAAGTGAATGACTTGGTTTATTTGAAGTTGCATCCGTACAAACAAACCTCCTTAAAATGTAAAGGTTCATAAAATATCAAACCAAGGTTTTATGGTCCCTACAAAGTGGTTCGTAAAGTTGGAGAAGTGGCATATGAAGTAGAACTTCCAAAAGGAAGTAATATCCATAATGTATTTCATGTTTCATGTATTAAAAAGGTGATAGGGAAACATATTTCAGTTTCAAAAACATTACCTCCCTTGGATGATGAAGGACAACTCATTCTCATTCCAGAAAGGATAGTGAAGACAAGGGAAAGGAATTTAAGGAGCAGACTATGAAGGAATACTTGGTACAATGGAATGATTTTCCTAGTGACGAAGCCACCTAGGAAGATGAACAAAGTTTGTAGCATACAAACTTGACATTTATTGAGGACAAGCCATATTTGGTGGGGAGGACTATCATGTCCCCATCCATATAAGATTACTAGAAAACAATGTTTCACCAACCTACTAGTTCCCTAGGTTGAGGTGGAGGCATAAAATTTTGTAACAATGGATTTATGAGACCCAAGAGGACCTTAGTTTATCATATTCACATTAAATTGGGTTACATAAATAATAAATGTTAAAAAAATAAGGTGGCATTGGTTCATGGAGACACTTGGAGGATCATGGAGTCCTTGGGTGGCTAGATTCCCCCACACACTTGGCATGACCTTCATCCAAATTCAAATCCATGGGGAATGTAACGTTCTTGGGGGGTGATGTCGTATCAAATTGAGTATCATGAGCCAAGGAATTCAAATTAGTAAACGGGATTAACTCCCATGGAAGAGGAAGAGACTAAGAACACAATGTGTGCCACTTAGAGGGATATTCCATGTACTCTATGACAACTAATGATGAAAGATTCTATGACAAATATGAAAAATTCAAACCTGATTGCAGACCTATGAAAAATATGACATGACAAGGATAAAAATAGCCACTAAGAGGACAAATTTGGGAGTTAGAGGTAGTCATTCGAATTGGGGAAAGAATTTGAGCATGAGGAAGAGTACAAGTGTCATAGGAGTTACTAAACCACTAAGATGAGTTGGAGGAAGCCTATGGAGGGAAATTATACTTTAGGAGGCCTCATGAAGTTAATAAAAGGATTTCATGAGGAAATATAATGGATTTTTATCATTTTTTAATTTTCCTTTGGCATTTTGGAGAGCTTTTGCTTGTCCATTGCTTGGTGAGTGTTCACTCTCCCTACTTTTGAACCAATTTCGAGGGAGTTGGATTCCTTTCCAAGTTGGTTGATGGAGAGAGAAAATTCCATCTCATTTGGATATTAATGAATTGTTTTAGTTATAGGTTGAAGGCTCATACATTTTAAGACTTATCTATATCCCCCTTCTCTCATTCCCACTTCACCATTCCCCATACTCTCATGTGATAACACACCTGTTGGAGTGGTGCTTGTGCTTGGTTGAGTCTAGTTGATGCCCAAGAGTGGGTATATGATGTTCAACTCTGTAATATTATTTACCTATTCTATGTAAGTATAAATATCATAAATACATGTAAAAAAATGCTCACACTTCTAAGCTCTTGATTAACTAGTTTTCATGTATTTGGCTTCCATTTTGAATAGTTATATATTTGATCTGTATTAAAGAATTTCTATGATGTTTAATGCTGTCAGAGAAGAGATTTATATGTTTTACATGGTATCCATTTATCATGCCACTCTCTCAACTATTCCATGTACTTTTCATGAATTAAAATTGAGCTAGTAATGTCATTTCCCCTTAAGCAATTTCACTAAAAGTTGTCATATGAATGTTGAAATTTATAACCAATTTATAGAGATAATAACAATGTGTAATGAAAACCCTTGATGTATGATATCCATCCCTATACTATGTTCACAAATTTTGGAGACTCATACTTGAGTTGGGAATCGAATTTGGTCTACACCCTAGGGAGGACATTAACCACAATTTCCTAGGATTTTTTCTCTTTTTGTCATCAACCCCAAATAAAGTTGTAGAAGCTTAAGGTCATATATAAAATTTCTAGAGATCATATTGGGATGTAATAAGACTCACCAAACCATTTTATTTGATATTCGAGATCATTTGGAGTCAGTTGGAACCCCCATAGTCATGACTAGTTAAGCCTGAATTTGCAGAAATTGCAATATTTTCCCAAAACTTTCAAGTAGGTCCATTACATAAAATTTCTTCAAGATAAACAAGATGGGAAATACACAAAAAATCCCCAAGATAAAATTCGCTCCTGCATGCAAAACACTATCCTCCAAAAATATTTGATACCCTAGGAAAATATTTCAAATGCTAAGCAAAATAAACTTTCCAATCATAGAAAAGAACATCCCACAAAGAAGATCCAAAAATTTCTGTAAAAATATTTTTATTCAAATATCCAAAGCTAAGAGTACAAAATTTCTTGATGGGATACAATGATGGAATCACAACTCTTAAATAAATCGAAAGTGTGTCCACATTCTAACCAACACCCATCCAACGGTTGAGATTAAAACATCATCAACAATGGAAATCTTTTAATTTTACATTACTTGGATCAAGTTACACAAATACATTTAAGGGGGGTGAATTACCTCGTAAAACCCATTTTTACAACATGATAAATCATTATTTTTGCAAGTTTAACACTTAGGGGAAACGAGGGGGTCATTAGGCCCTTCCCATAGATATTTATAAGGGCACAACTTGATTTACACACTTTTATTTTGACATTTTTAACCAATTTCTTCCTATGGAGGACATCCTCCCTAAGAGAGACACAAAAATAATCTGGAACATCAAACTAGATGAAACTAGTGTAGATATGTCCAAAGAGCCATAATAAATTATGTGGAAGAATTCCCTTACCATTTTCTTGACCACACAAGACAAATCGATTTCCTCAGTGATTTACCTTTTTCATTTTTTAATAGTACATCCTCTAAAAATAATAAAAATTATCATAACTTCATTTAGGATGAGAACTGGGAAAACTGACTACATAGAAGTGTCTGGAGAGATAGTAGAATGATACAAGTTACTACTCATACACATTGATCCACTGAAATTCCATAAATATCATCATCTGATAATAAAAATAATGGTTAGAGTCAATAAAAAAGTTATTTGGAACTCAATAACTATGACCATCTGGTGAAAACTAAGGCTGTGGTATTGTTCTTGGGCATGTCTGGAGTGAATATAGGAATTGTTAATTTTTGTAGTCCTTGCCTTGGGAACTGTGTTTAACTTGTTCAACTAGGTTGACCAGGTCAAAATACCCAAACTTGAGGTGAGATACTAAACTTAGCTAAACCTACATGCGTCCAAGGTAAGAACTGCTCCAAGATGTGTATTAAAACCCAACTTAAATCATGCTAATTAGAATCATGGTGACAATAATAATAATAATAATCAATAAAATATACTTGTGTCGTTGACCAATCTTTGAATATTTTGGAATTTCCTTATATATGTCATACTTACAAAGTTTAATCAATTTTCTGATGCTGGGTGAAGATGGAAAACAAGGCTAAGGCAAAAGGGTAATGGATTTTAATTGACTTTAACCATATGATCTCTCTGAATGATGAAAAATACACAGAACCACAGTGACATATGCATGATAGATAAATAATAGGGAATGGTGGTGTCTCACACGTGGATGAGTTGATCTAAAAAGAGTCCATTCAACTTTAACAACATGTCTATGGCTCACATCCAAGCTAACAATCAAGCTCTGTGAGGATATTTTCTAGGAACCTTACATTGAGTACACAATAAACTGTAGAGAATCGATCCTAGAGGACACTTAGAATTAGTTGTCCCTTAGTCCATCTCACATCAAAACCTATAGGCTCCGTGAGGAATTAATCATTACATTTCAATAAGATGGCCAACAGTCTTTAGATTTTGTATTTATTTATCCACTGCTTTATTTGGGCCTTTCACAATTTCATTTCATATCCCTTTTTGAGTTGTGTCTAAGGATACATCTTGCAACTTTATATATGGGCTTGCATTTCACAGTATATATCATATAGCACACAATGCATGTAATAATGATAAACATATTGCTTCAGGTTTAGCTGACACTCTTCAGGAAACGAGGGGGGAATATCCACAGACATGACCAAACATCATGGGAAATCGACCAGATAGGTCAAGGCTTCAAAGCCCAATTCACCTAAGATCAGGAACAAAAAACAGTGGATTCTCCTAACCCAAAAGGATCAAGGCTTTGAAAAGTTTTGTTGCACAACTCAGATCCAAGACACATAACAACATGGGATCCATCCTACATGGGGGTCAAAGTGGGGAAAATGATCTTCAATATCACAGGTCTCAATCAAACATAATTCATGGGAAAAATAATTTATCAATGGAACTAGATGGATTGGGACAAGTGATACATGGAACCGAAATAGCACTAAAGTTTAAAATTTATTTAAAGCATGTTATAAGCAATGGTCTTCAACATTAGATCCTCTAATCATTATCAACATAAGTTAATCATCAACATAACATATAATATAAGCATAGGTCACCATAATCATCATAGCATAATAAGCTAAAGGTGTTAGTATACATCAGACAGCAAAATCCTACCAAAAAGCACTATACCTGATCTCACCATAAACATGTCTCTATCTGATATGTCCATCTATGAACTGTGTACCACATCTGTTTCTCCGCTCGAATGAACTAATTCATCACTAAAATCATCTCAATGGACAAGGATAACTCAGTCCTAGAAAGGAAATACTCTGCACCGGCTACTGAACAAAGGCTCTAAATGGCTCATACTGTAATGATGATCTATGCGGCATCCCAATCTGACTGTCCGGCTCAAAATAATAAAGAGATCAATATGCATGATGCATCATGGTAGCCCAACTATAATATATGTGATAACATGTACTTGAGTCCAAAGTCTTGAGTCCCCTTCAATTACCTTAGAACTCTCTTTGCAGCAAGCCAATTTCCTTCACAACTTTTGTGCATGTATCTATAAAGAATGCCAAAAACATAAGAAATATCTGGTCTGGTAGTATTAAAGTAGATAAGGCTTCCTTCAAGCTGTCGATACTTGGTTGCATCCTCAAATTATCTTCCTTCACTTGATGTGAGCTTCAACTTTTGTTCTATTGGAGTTGAGAGAGGGTTGCGTTCTGTCACGCAAAATATGTTCAACAATTCTCCAACATATGTTTTCTAAGATATGAATATGTACTTGGGATAATGAGTCACTTCGATTCCTAAGAAATAATGAAGATGTCCCAAATCAGTCGTTTCAAAACATGTCTTCAAATATTTCTTTATGGATGCTAGATAATCTTCATTGTTCCCTGTCATTAGGAGGTCATCTACATACACCACAAGAAATACAATATATCTTCCAATTTTATTCACAAACAATGTTGCATCATTGAGAATGTAATGCTCAAAATTTAACTTTAGAAGATGCTCGGTTAAATTTCCATAACATGCTCATGGTGTTTGTTTTAGGCCATAAAAGGATTTGACAAGCTTGCATACATTTTTTTCTTCTCCCTTCACAACAAAACCTTCTGGTTAAGACATGAATACATTTTCTTTCAAGTCTTCGTTCAAGTAAGTTGCTTTTACATCCATTTGATGGAATTTCCACCCATTTTGTGCTGCAATGGAGAGAAAAGTGTGTATGGTAACCCATTTTGTTTTGGGAGAGAATGTTTCTTCATAGTCAATTCTTTCTTTTTGTACATAGCCTTTCGCCACAAGCCTTTCTTTGTGTTTGTTAAGTGATCCATCTAATTTTTATTTGTTCTTGTATACCCATTTGCAGCCAATTGGTTTGGTTCCAACTGGAGGGTTAACCAGCTTCCAGGTTTCATTCTTCATGAGTGCATCATATTCATTTTTCATAGTTTTTTTATTCATCACATTCAACAAGTTTTATAAAGGAAGTTGGTTCAAAGCTGGAAAATAGATTTAATTCACAATCAAATGAGACATCCATGTCATCACCTGACTTATCTGCTTCTCCTCTATCATCTTGTCTTGTTGAGTTTCTTGTTCCTATCTTTCAACCTTCATCTAGATCGACACTTTGAAGTGTCTTTATGGCCCATTTTGGAATATTCTTTGATGGTCCAAGCTGATTTCCTAGAGGAGCTTCATTCTCTTCAAGATTCAATCTTCCAATCCTCTCAATAACATCATCCAGTTCAGGTGAAGTGGTGGGAAATTCTTCTTCATGATTTTATTCATGATGGGGTGTTGGTGCTTCAAAATTAAATTCCAAATATTGATCCCGATCCAATATCGGGATTCCCCCTTCAAGGTTTGTAATTTCATTATCAAATTCATAATAAGTCTTTAGATGAGAAAACCTCTCGAGACGATCAAATTTTCTTTCAATAGACTTGTCAATTTTATTAGTTTCAAGAAAAATGACATCTTTGGAAACAAAAAAATTCTTTTTTACCTCATCATAAAGACGATAAGCCTTGGAAGTGTTTGAATACCCTAAGAAAATACATCTTCGACTTCTAGCACCAAGTTTGTTTCTTTGCTCCTTTGGTATAAAGGCATAGCAGGTGGAACCAAAAACCTTGAGATGCCTAACCGAAGGAAGGTGGCCAAACCACATTTCATGTGGAGTCTTGTATTCAATAACATGATCTGGACTTCTATTTCTTAAATATGTTGCACATATTACTGCATCACCCCGAAACATCAACTTTACATTCTTGAAATACATCATTGATCTTGCCATATTCCTTAATGTTCTATGCATCCTTTATGCTGCACCATTTTGTTGAGGATTATAAGGAACTGATGTGTAATCCCATGTTTGGACAAATAATCTTCAAATTAATCAAAGGTGTATTCTTTACTATTATCAAAATGAATTGTACCAATACATGCTTGTGTTGGATTCTCTATCCATGCATGAAAGTTCTTGGATGTTTGAAAAGCTTCATATTTTGTCTTCGATAAATATATCCAACATATTCTTGAATAATCATAAACAAAGGTAATGAAGTTCTTATTACCATTTGCGAAAGAAGTTGGCATAGGGCCACATAAGTTATAATCAATCAGTTCTAACTTTCTACATGCTCTGAATTTAGACTCCTGAAAATGCTACTTACTATGTTTGCCTAGTATGCATGCATCACATTTGTTCCTTTGCTTATTGAATAGTATGCAAACCATATACACCATTCTTTCTTAACAAACGAAGAATCTTATAATTCAAGTGACCAAATCTTACATGCCACAATAAACTGGATGACAGATTACCTTCAAGCTAAGACATATAGGCAAAGTTTTGAACTATTGCAAAACAACCCTTCAACTTTAGTAGCTTTCCATCTTCATACCCGGTCATGATGATCTTGTTGTCAAAGGAATTCCTTATCCCTACAATTCCATCAAACATGTGGATGTAATGGCCTTGTTGTCGAATCTACACCAAGGAAAACAAGCTTCTCTGCAAATATGGAAGATAGAGAACATTCTTTAACACAAAATCAGGGAAACTAGGCAACTTGAGCTAGATTGAACCAATTCCCCTTGGTCCGGGCTAGATTTGTCTGCAAAGTATATTATGTCATTTTCAATGTCATTTATTTCTTCAAAACAATCTTTCCTAAAATTCATATGAGAAGTTGCACCAGTATCAAGAAACCAACAATCTTTGTAAGATGAAAGAGAAGTTATTTCATTAATACCAAGATTACAGTGTGCAACTATACAATGAGTTAAATCAAGGGCTTTACTAGCCTATTGATTATTATTCTTGTCTTCTTTATTTTGATTGTGTCTTCCTTTGATGGACTCCCAAGAAGCCCAACACTGATCTGCTTCATGTCCATTCTTTCCACAATACTTGCACTTTAGATTTGATTTTTTGCTTGAGTTGTTTATGCCCCCTTTGCCTCTGAAATTTATTCTTCCTCATCCTCTTCTGCTACTATCTCCCTTGGAAGGGTCTTTGGACTTATTATTTTCTTTATGTTCAAAGCAAAAGGACTCTCCAGCATGCTCTCTTTATTTCTTTCCAAAGGATTTCTCTATGTCTGCAATATTTTCTACTAGGTTGTCAAATGTGAGGTATTTGAACTTGTCGCTTTCTTGCCAGGATTCAAGGTAGTTAAAGTGAGTTGAATACAATGACTTTACAAATGATGCAAGTGGAAGGTTAGGTTTCATACCAGATGCTTGGATCATATGCATGATTGGTCTGATCTTAGATGCAACTAGCAAATGATCATTATCTTTTACTTCCAAATTAAGCAATTTTAACATTAACATAATTACGTCCATCTCAGAGTGTGAGTCATACAATTCTTTTAATGTATTTAATGATTCAAAACATGATTTTGCAGGAAAAATATGTTGCCTTACCTCTTCACTCACTGTGGTGGTGATCATAGCTAAGGATTTATTGTCTCTCGACTGCCAAATAACAAGTTCTTTCTCTAACATAGGAGGTTTTGGATCAATGGTTATGTCTACATCTGATTTTGTATGAATTGTCTTTCCTTCATAAATCCCATCCCATGGGTCATTATATATGAAAGTGGATTTGATATTTCTGGACCATTCTGGATATGTTTCCTTCCAAGTGAGGAAAACACCAATAATAGATGCCAGAGAGTGCATCTTCAATCGGGAAACTACAACTTACAGAATGCTTTGAAAAAATATAGGATATAGGATTGAGTTCCTGCTCCTTTAAAAGTTACAAAATGATTATGCGGTTTGTTACACAATTTTGCAACCTATTACAAATATTCTACAACTGCTTAAAATTGTAATGAAACACTATCTAAGTAGCTCCAGAGTGTTATTACATTCAATATACTTGTTTCTTACAAGATTTTAAATATACATTTACACTTTGGTCAAATACCTACAATATCACTCTATTACAAAAGAATCTTGCAGCAGAATAGTGTAGGTCACAATGCCAACAGAATGATTGCACATTAGCAATATTCCAATTGCACGGGAAGTCTCAGGCTTCTCTTACACCAACAAAGCTCTACACAAATATAGAGCAGTTTCCAGAATGCATATTCCTTGCAGTTGAATGCAAGAAGGTCAGGTTTCAACATATCAATCTTCAATGCTATCAACACCAACAATGTGGAAAATATCAATCATAAGGAGATCACAACACTCTTCTAGTGCGAATAGTATGGTCACAACCTCGAATTAAAAAATGCAATTTCAATTCGTATATGAGCAAATTATTCACACAACAATTATAGGCTTATATTCTTCAATTTCACTACTTCAATGCATCAGTATTGAACTCATACACAACATATATTACTTCTCCATCAAGTCAAATACACATCGTTCATAACTCATAAGATGCATCATACACACTTCATACTAAATAGAGTCCCCACATTAAGCTTTTTGCATGAAACCAGGACAAAATTATGTTTTCCAATGGTCACAAGCAATTATACCAACAACACTTTACCTCCATGTAGTTGACAAAACCGTGGGTCTCCACCAATAGTCTGCAATAATCGGTATTTAATGGATTTGTAGTAGCAAGAAGACTAGACACAACACTACTTCACTCCTCAATGGATTTGTAGTGGCAAGTCAAAGCTCTCAAAAAATACTTCACAGCTATACAGTCTCTCTCCAACAATGATCTGTTAATTTTTTGTGTAATTTTCCCACCCCGGTTTCAAGTCACTTTCTCAATGTTAAATTCCCAACCCAATAAACATTTATGTTGTAGATGAATTGACTTCTCATAAACCAATTGTACATGAAACATTGGAAAAATTCACTAATCTAGGAAACATACATTTACTGACAATCACACACAGGAAGAATTTTAGACATCATATTTTTGGCAAATTGCCCAGGAAAAAACCACAAAGGGAAAACATGTTTGAGAGAGAGTCATTTTATTTCTTTAGTAAAATAATGCAACAATAGAATACAACTTATATCAACCAATCAAACAAATTCCAGCCTCGATTTCTTTGTCAAATAGTCTTGAAATATGTGCCAAATCTTCTCGAAAAACGTGCCGAAGTACTGTACCAATAGACTAAACATTTCAGTCAATTCTTCCTTGAATTGCATGCATCATGTATGGTCTGAATACCTTGGTTTGCGTGAATGTATCTCAGCAATAAATGCACCTCAAATTTTGTGCCCACTCAACCTCAAAATTCATGCCCACTACAGTAAAAGTGTATGGGATGTATGGAATTGTACGAGTTGTACGAACTATACAGAATGTCAAAATATCGCTCCTTGAAAATCCTGACAGCAACCTTGGAATTCATGTTGATTTACTTTTAGCTTGATTTTTGTGCCGTTGTACAATATTTTACCACCTAGGAATGCATGCCACAGTCTCTCTCTGCTGCTCCTTCTCCTCTTCTCAAGGACTTGACTTTCTCTCTCAAATTTTCTCTCCAATTCTCTTGGTTAAAAAATGAGGAATGGGGTGCCTTTTTTTATTGTTTTCCTTATCTTTTCATTTCACCTTCCTAGGGTAGCTAAAATGTCACTATATCAAGGGACCACATTTGATCTAGTGTTTTCTCATCAATGGATGAGAAAAATCACTTTTCTCTCCATTAAGTATTTTCCCTCTCAACTACACTTAAATTTATTTAAAAAGTCACTTTATTCTCTAGAGTGCATTAATTACTCATCTCAAGTAATTAATACAAGGGCCATGTAATTTGTCATCTTTTTAGTGACTAATACACAAATTCACTAGGGGAACACTCTCCTAGGTACAAAAATTCAACACTCCCTCTTACCTAGGAAGATGTTCTCCCTCACTCCCAACTTATCCTTAAAGAAGATAAACTGCTTCTCCACCAAAGCTGGCAATATGCTCATGTGCTTCTCACACAATGTAAGAATGCCCACCCTCTCTAAACTCCTCTCTAGAAAGGTCAATTTTAATGTCTCTTCATGTTAGGAATCATTGCATGAAGTACATCCTGAGCTACAACACTCACCACTTCTGCTTCTCGTGGGAAGTCTTTCTGGCTTGTCCTCCACCATAATCAAACTCCAGTCTCACAATGTCCGTTGTAGAAGCCCCCTTTGTCTCTAGAAGTTGTCCCTCTACAGAACTTGTACTCTGCACTGGTGCCACAAGTCAATAAGTATCTTATTGCTCATCTATCAGTGACAAGTCATACCAGTTGACTCTCCTTCCAACACTCGAAGAAGTAGCCTCTCACATACTTCCATGAATCGAAAAATGGATACCCAATACAATTGCAGTCTTCAGAGCATCTCACTCTCCTCTCTAAACTACGGACTGACTACTCGACGTCACATCATCCTTTGGATCTTCATGCCCAGACTCTAATCATGTCATACACACAGATCCTACAGATGTAGGATGACCACACACCACATACTCTCCATCTCTCCGATGACCAATCAACACTGGATAAACCAGATCCACTCCCATTGGGTAGATAAATATGTGTTCACTCTTGAACAGCATTGCATACTTGTTACCCTCCAAGGATGGAATGGAGAGTCTGTTATCTCTTAGCCCTAGAACAAAGAGCACTCCTGATACCTTCCTGAAGCTCTCCAAACTCAAGTTGTAATCGTACTCATCCCATCTCTCTGACTGCATAAATTGTGCCCTCTCCATCTTGTATGAGCTACTCTGGAATAGTCTCTAGAGTGAGGAATGCATCTCACATCCCAATCATGTGCTCACAATACACACTCTCAACTATTGACTTCCATGCATCCATAGGTTTACTACTCCTGCAGCTCAAAACAACTGTGACAGGAGAGAATTCTTCCTCGAACTTTGCAGCGTAACTCTCGAGCTCTGTTGTAGCTACAACATGTTCCTCCTTCTCCTGTTTCCCCCCTTTTTATTAGGAAATTGGCCATCATAATGGCGAAATGCATTTCCTGCATAACACTTGAATCTACTTAGGTCCTTCTTATGTTCACCTCTTTACTGCTTAGCCCCTCCCTTAGGGCCCTTCTTAGAATTCTTTCATGTAGCTGACAAGGCAACATTCTCTTCTCCCTCCTTACCATCATATGAACTACCTTGCAAAAGACCTCTATGGGTCTCCTCCTACATGAAATCATCCCATAGTCTATCCCGATAAGGAAAGTTCTCCCTGACAACTATAGCCACCATGAAAATAGTCCATGGATTTGTCATGCCATTTACAACTGTCCTCACTGGCTTGTTGTCATCTACCTTCTCCCCAACTGATGCAAGTTTTTCTCTCACCTGAGATATCTTGGTGAGATAAGAAACTACATTTTCATATGTAGGCATCCTTATGCTCTATAGCTTCTCTCGCAGTACCATTTTTCGATTCTCATTCGAACTCTAGTATAAGATGGTCAAAGCATTCCACACCTTTGGGGAATGGTCTTTGCTTGAAATATGTGGGAGAACATGGTCTTTAACTGCATCTAGAACGATTCTTCTAAATTTTATGTCATTTTGTTGAAGTTAGAAAGTGCATGTGCATCGGTGGAAGCATGAGCTTGAGTTGGATTTACTTGTGTACTATGAACAACTTCATCCTAAAGTTCATTTTCCTCAAATTTAAGCACTATCTTAGCCTTCCATGGGACAAAATTGCTAGCCCATCAAGCCTATCCTACAACCTTAATGCAGTAGCCATTTGCAATGCAAATTTAAAATGTAACAAAGTTTGTTCACTAACAAAAGAAGACTTGTTGACTGTCTGAAAATTTACAAATCTGATTTTTGTCCCTTTCTTCAACTCAACTCTGATACCATGTTAATTTTCTATGTAATTGTCCCACCTTGGTTTCAAGTCACTTTCTCAATGTTTAATTTGCAATGCAATAAACATTTATGGTGTATGTGAATTGACTTCTCATAAATAAATTGTACATGAAACACACTGGAAAAATTCACTAATCTAGGAAACTGAAATTTACTGACAAACACATAGAAAAAATTGCATACATCATATGTTTGGCAAATTGCCCAAGAAAAAACCACAAGGGGAAAACCTGTTTGAGAGAAAGTAATTTTATATCTTTAGTAGAATAAATAGAATACAACTTATCTCAACCAATCAAACAAATTTCAACCTCAATTTATGTGTCAAACAATCTTGAAATCTGTGTCAAATCTTCTCGAAAATCATGTTAAAGTACTTGTTCGGGTAGACAGGGTACTCCCAAAGAACCGAACACCAAGAGCAGCCACTTTACACAAATGAATCACAAATCAATACACCAATGTTTGTCACTTTCTTAATCTTGCATTCTACATATAAGAGTCTAAGAGTTTTATACTTAAATAAATAGTCTTGAATGCATGAAAAATCATTTGGATTCAAGGAAATCAACTCATTCTCAAGTTGATGACCCCGGATTTCATTGTATTTACCAAACACAGATTCCGACTTTTCCCAATCTATATCGGGTTCATCAATTCCAGATATGTGGAATTGCAAATCAGTAGAGATTGACATCCCAATCAATCCACGAGCTTTATCGCATCTATTTGCCCATTTAATTTTCTTATCATCATCAATGGGTTTTGTTTCTTTCCCTAAGGTTATCCTGAAGAGTACCTTACTTCACAGAACATCTTCCATACGAAATTTCCATGAGAAATAGTTAGAACTTGTAAATATAATATCACAGGGGGCGACCATACTATAAAGCAATGGCTGAAAGAACAAAAACTAACTGTCTAGATGCAAAGAACTCGAAAAAATATGCGGATTTAAAAAAAAGGTACTAAAAACTGATTCTGGATGATGAAGTTATGTTGGATCAAAGAAAATGTTGAAGATGTCCCCAATAGTGATGTGGTAGATATTAACTTGACCAACTAAAAAAAATAAACCCTCATCTTCCCAAGATCAACCTTTGACAATCACTTTACAATAAAGTTGCTTTGAAGTGAATCACTTTTGTAGAATAAGTGAGGTTCACTTTTACAATAATGTTACTTTAAATAGTGCGACAATAAATTCAAAGACTTAAGTGACTCATTTTTTATTTTATTTTATTTTAGTGAAATGCACTTTTACAATAAAATAACTTGAAAATAGAAATTGCATGCACTAAAAGGTGGCTTGATAAGACTTGAACTCAAGACTTGTTAAGGAGTAAAGCAACTTTGGACCATGTGAGCTAAGTTTAAAAGGTACGTAAAAGTATAGAAAGAGGAAGGGTTTTTTTTTTCTTTTTTTTTATTACCCTTCTCTCTCGTTCTTCGTGCTTGCCTTTTTTTTCTGGAAATAAAAAAAAAAAAAAAGGAAAAACAAAAACAAGAAAACTTCTTCCACACAATGGGGTTAGATCTTCGTTAGCTTACCCGAAAAGTCTACGTTTTCAAATTTTCTCATTGTTTCTGATTTTCCATGATCGCACAAAGTGCACGGCGAAGAGCTTACGTAGCCGAGAAGGCAAGAAAAAAAAATTTCCCTTTCTGTTTCTGATTCGCCGCGATCACGCAAAGTGCATGGCAAAGAGCATACGCAGCCAGGGAAAGCAACGGTCCGAGACTAAAAATGTAAAGATCTAATAATAAAATTGATAAAATATGAGAGATTTAAAAAAAAATAAAACAAATCCGTCACTGTAACATTATACCTTCAAATTTGCTGAAATGGGTGTTTCTGGAACAAACGGAAACAGTTTTTCGTGAAACGAAAACTAGTTCCAAATGAAAATGACGCTCCGGACACAATGGAATAGATCCCATGGGCCATAAATGCAAATAAAATCTAAAACCAGAAACCCTTTCAAAGTTTCGGCAACACTGGTTCCAGATCTTGATCAAAACCGAAAGCGACTCTTCATAAAAGCTCTGATACCATGTTAGGAGTTCAAGAATGTGTCATTAATGGGGGATAGGTTCTAATGCCTCCTTCCTTCTCCTAATAGTGTCACTTTTGTAAATCCTTCAATCCTATCCCAAGTTGTTCTTAAGGGGGGATGTTAGGATATTTAGACACTTAGGAGTTAGTTAAAATCAACTTGTGTAGTATATCCGTTAGGTAAAAGTGTGTTTCTTTAGTATGCATTTGTAAATATTCTAATCCGACGGTTACGATATGTTCTAGACATAGAGTGATCCGACGGTTCAACTTCTCTTAGATCATACCTACCATTGATCTGTGGCTTAACACCTGATTGGTCTATGATCTCTATTTAAAGAGCATAGAGGGTCATTGGCTAATTGATCGATTATGAGAAACTCGTGTAACTTTCTTTCTTTTACATAATAAATTGCTCCAAGTAGCTATTTCACTAGGGCCGTGAACTGTTTCCCTCTCGAGGGTTTTAACCACGTGACAAACATTGGTGTATTGATCTATGATTCATTTGTGTTAAGTGGTTGCTCTTGGTGTTCGGTCCTTTGGGAGTACCCTATGTACCCAAACAATACTATACAGACAAACTAAAAAGTTCATTCAATTCTTCCTCGAATTGTGTGTTTACTGTATGGTATGAATGCCTTGAAATTCATACCAACTACAGTAAAATTGTATGAATTATACTGAATTGTATGGACTGTACATGCTGTCAAAACCCTACTCCTCAAAATCATGCTAGCAGCCTTGGAATTCATGCTGATGTGATTTCACCTCGATTTTTCATGTTGTTGTACAATATTTCACTGCCTGAGAATGCATGCCACCGTCTCTCTCTGCTGCTTCTTCTCCTCTTTTCAAGGACTTGACTTGCTCTCTCAAATTTGCTCTCCAACTCCCTTGGTTAGAAAATGAGGAATCATGTGCATTTTTTTATTGTTTCCCTTGCCTTTTCATTTTACCTTCCTATGGTAGTTGAAAGGTCAATAGATCAAGGGCCCACATTTGATCTAGTTTTTTCTCATCAATGGATGAGAAAATCACTTTTCTTTCCATTAAATATTTTCCCTCTTAACTCCACTTAAATTTATTTAAAAAGTCATTTTATTCTCTAAAGTGCATTAATTACTCATCTCAAGTAATTATTACAAGGGTCATGTAACTTGTCTCCTTTTTAGTGACTAAGGCACAAAGTCACTAGGGGAACACTTAGGTAAAAAATTCAACACGATCTTTCGTCTTCAACAAATTCTCACTTTTGATTACTCAAATTTCTTCTCGGTTGGACATAGCACTCAATCTCTTTAATCGTCTTGAGTTTACCCAAGGTGTTGGCTCACGACCCTCCAATATTGGACCTAGAGCTCACGAAAATAAAAAAATGCAGGTGGAGGGACCCCAACACTTCAAATGTAAACAAGATTGTGGACTGAGACAAAATGGAAAACAGACAGTGTAGGAATAGAGGGATATGGACGGCTATAGGTAGTTCTTGGGCGAGACAAGGGAGAGACGCATGCTCTACAAGAAAATGAACAGACAATGGTGAAGACTCTCCCAATCACAAATACAAATGAACACAAACCAGCAACGAGATGAAACTAGAGCGTTGAATGAATTATGATTAATATTATATTGTTTTAAACATCAATTCATAGCATGGTAATAAATGTAGTCAACAAGACTCTCAAGCATTCTTCACCCAGGATAAACCATGCAGAAAAATAATGCATATGGCAGACCGATGACTAGCAGCATAATTAATTATGAGTGTGTACAACGAGAATGAGGGAGAGATGTCAGGAATAACATTCAACTCCAAGCAGAATGGGATGAGCAGAGAGCAGACACATTAAGGGGACAACAGTTTAGCAAAGGATTCACAAGCATACAGACATGAGTTATGGCAGGTATTCGCTCCGATACCACTGTTAAAATGAATAACTCCCGATTCAATTTATTTCATTTCCAAAATATTAATTTATACATTGAATTTGATGGTTGAGTTTCATATTCCAACNGGATTCGCTCCGATACCACTGTTAAAATGAATAACTCCCGATTCAATTTATTTCATTTCCAAAATATTAATTTATACATTGAATTTGATGGTTGAGTTTCATATTCCAACCATTTGTTTCACCTTCCTATGTGACTCTTAAATTTATTTTCTATTTACATTATTTATGGAACCATAATCCGAGGATTAAGTTGTAGCCCTTGTAGTGTTGAGATTTTAATTGTTATATAATATCTTATAACATTTAGCATCATACCAACATAACCATAAGCAAAAGATCATTGAAATATAGACAAGCACAACCACACAAAAGAACACAACGATTTATCCTGGAAAACCCTCATGGGGAAGAAAACCCAGCGAAACTTCCTATGTATAAGATGTATAAAAAGTAAAAAACAAGACCCTAGATAGGTGTGCCTCCCTCCCGCAGATATATATATCTCTCTCCTATACGTTGTGCACAACTGAATGTGTGTTCGAATGAGGAACACATCTCCTTTATTTATACTCTTTTCGTCACTTGACATTTAACCTAACAAGTCGACCCCACTTAACTAAGTGGGATGACTTCACTTAGGAAGACTCAATACAATATTATATTATATTTATTAGGGTGCTAAAGATCCGATACACAATGGAGGCTTTACCTCATGACTCTATGATGACCAAATACAATAGTAACATCCCACCGTAGGAATAATAACATCTCCCTTGGGTTACATCAGTAAAATACATTTAGAATATCCTTTGAAGTTACAATATTCAACACTCCCCCTTAACAAGAAGGTTATTCTACTAACAACATCATCATAGACTATAGGAGACCAGAGAGATAATATCTACAATATCATCGAGGCTATACATCTATACGTCACAGGAATTTTTCACAATCAGTAACTGGAACAATTACTCTTCATCTTCTACATCACATGATCACTTGATCCTTTTGCAGCAACGCTTCGATCTTTCGATCCTTCGTAGTAGCACTTCAATCTTCTGATCCTTTGTAGTGGTACTTCGATCTTCTGATCCTTTGTAGCAACACTTTGATCTTTTGATCCTTTGCAGTAGCACTTCGATCTTCCGATCCTTTGCAGCAGCACTTCGATCTTCTTGATCCTTTGCAACAACACTTCGATCTTCGATATTCTTGATCCTTTGCAGCAATAGTTCGATGTTCTACAACAACCTTCCGATATTTTTGATCCCTTGTAGCAGCACTTTGATCCTTTCGATCCTTTGTAGCAGCACTTCGATCCTTCTTGATCCTTTGCAGCCGCACTTTGATCTACTCGACCCTTTGTTGTTGTACTTCGATCTCCTTGATCCTTCGCCACCACACTACTTGCAGTACACATGATCTATTTGTGGGATGCTCAATCCCGATCCCTTTAGGACATAAGTCCAAGGATGATGCAATCCTCCATCAACATGATCCATGAAATCGATCAGTTGAATCGTCTACAACTAAATGTAGATCTCGACCACACCTAGTGTTGGCCCTATCGTTCGTGAGGACTCATCGTAGAGCATCCATACCACACAGATTAGGACCACTCCCAAGTTAGTGTTATACTACAGTATCTTCACTTACGTGTAGGAATACTCTTCCAAGCAAGAGTATTGTCTGCAGAGCAGATCTCGACTGCATACAAAATGTCGGCCCATCGTAGAACATCCATACCACACAGGTTAGGACCACTCCCAAGTGAGTGTTATACTACAACGTTCGTGAGGACTCATCATAGAACATCTATAACACACAGGTTAGGACCACTCCCAAGCGAGTTTATTCTATGGTATCTACATATGAATGTAGGCATACTCTCCATACAAGAGTATTGTCTGCAAAGCAGATCTCCACTGCATACAAATTGTTAGTCATGTTGTCTGTGAGGACTCATTGTAGAGAATCCATACCACTAAGGTTAGGACCACTCCTGAACGAGTGTTATTCTACGGTATCCACAACTGAATCTAGGTACTCTCCATGCGAGAGTAATGTCTACAAAGCAGATCTCGGCTGTACCTAAGTATTAGTCCTATCGTCCGTGAAGACTCATCATATGACTTCCTCAACATGAAGGCTCCGACCATTCGTAAGCGAATGTTATCTACGGTATCCACAAATGAATGTGGGTACTTCCCATGAGAGTAACATTTGTGGGGCCATCCTTAGCTAGTAAGGACCACTCTCATGAACAAAGTGTTATACCTATCATCCTTAAAAGAGGATACTATCGTCCACAAGTGAATGTGGGTACTCTCCATGCGAGAGTAATATTTGCAGGGCCATCCTTACCTAGTAAGGACCACTCTCATGAACAGAGTGTTATACCTGTCATCCTCAAGAGAGGATACTATCGTCCACAAGTGAATGTCGGATCTTGTCAGCATCTTCAGGTGCACTTGGCCTCTTTCATGTTGGAGCATCAATGTCATCCCATCATCGATGACAGTCTCATCATCACTCCCCATTTTTCGGGAGGATCCATATTATCAACATGTTCCCCCTTTATCGGAGGAGGGTTTATATCTTCGACTTGCTATTCCTTTCCGAGAATAGTCCATATCTTTGACTTGTTCCTCCTTTCCGAAGAGAGTCCATATCTCTGACTTGTTCTTCCTTTTCAAAGAGAGTCCATATCTTTTACTTGTTCTTCCTTTTTCGAAGAAAGTTTGTATCTTCGAACTATTTCTCCTTTTCGAGAAGGGTCCATATCTTTGACTTGTTTCTCCTTTTTGAGAAGGATCTATATAATCATTGTTCCTCCTTGCGAGGAAAGTCTATAGTATCATCATCATTGTTCCTCCTTGTGAGGAAAGTCTTTTCGAACTACACCAAGCTTGTCACAGAAGCTTGGTCACCACATCAACAACTTGCTCATCGGTACTCACATACTGGAGTTTTATGTCTCCCTTCGATACCATAGCCCCTAGGATTCTTTGACATCTTTATGCAATTCTAGTTGTCACAAAGAATCGATGTGGTATCCAACTCCATGTCAAATAGTTTCGACATCATCTTTCCGAAGCCATATGGCTTCCCAAATAGTGGAGCAAGTCGCAATGTACTCTGCTTCAGCTATACTGAGAGCAACACTGGACTAAACCATGAGATCATGGTGGATCCCAGATCATAACATCCATCTAAGGTGTTCTTCCTATCTATGACACTTCCTGCCCAAGCTGAATCTATATATCCATATAATCTGTAGTCATGATCTCTACCATAGTAAAGCCCCAAGTCTGTTCTACCTTTAAGGTACCTTATCACATGCTTTGCACCTATCAAGTGAACACATCTAGGTTTAACTAGACACTGACTCAAGGTGTTCACAACAAAGCATATATCTGGCCTTTTATTCGTCAGATATATCAATGACCCAATAATCTGTCTATACTGAGTCATATCCACTAATGATGATGTCTCATCAGACAACAGCTTCATGTTGGTATCCATGGGGATGTCCATGGCTTTACAATCCAACATATCAAATCTTCTTAAGATTTCCACAACATAGTTTCCCTTCGAAAATATTCCTTCTGGGCTTTGCCACACTTCCAGCGCTAGGAAATAATGCATCAATCCAAGATCTTTCATCTCGAATTCTTCAATTAGCCTCTTCTTGCAATTTGTGATCTATTTCTCATTTTCAGTCAGAAATAGATCATTCACATACATCAATAGTATGATAGGCTCATCATCCATAACCTTAATGTAAAGGTTAGGATCAACTTTACTCTTGGTAAAGACCAAGCTTGTCAAGATGCTATATTTTCTTCCATACCAAGCTCTAAGAGCTTGCTTCAGTCCATACAGATCCTTTTTCAACTTGCATACATGTTTCGCTCTGTTTTCTACTTCAAATCCTTGTGGATGTTCGATGTAAACTTCTTCCTCAATCACACCATTAAGGAATGTTGTCTTTACATCCATCTAGTGTAAGTCCCACGTCATCATGGAAGCAAGTGCCATGATAGTTATAATGGAAGTGTACCTTGCTCCTGGAGCAAATGTATCTTTATAATCAATTCCCTCTCTCTTGAGAGAACCCTCTAGCCACAAATTTTGTATTTTTCAAGACTTCCATCAACAACATGTTTTATCTTACAAATCCACTTGGAAGATACCACACTCTTGCTTTCTGGTTTGGGTACTATATCCCAAACATCATTCTAGTATCATTGCTTCTACCATGAGTTCATTCTGTCAGGTCATCGACATATCCCAGTCTTCTGCTTTCAACCTTGAAGGTTGGAACCCACTTTACTATTGGTAAAGTCTTGGTCCATCGGGAAGTTGTCCATCCTGTCATACCATGTCGAACTCAGAGATCTTCTGCAATCACTCCCCCTGAAGCGGAGCATCATCTTTCCTCTACATTATGTACTGGAGTGACAGGTAGCATCCTATGCTACTATGTATCCATCTCAGGTTCACCTTAGGTTACTAGATACCAAGATCCCTTTATCTTGAACTTTGTTGAAAAGTTCCTCTTGCACCCATCTGTGAGCTTGTTGTCTTCTATAGGTTTCCATCTTCAACCTTGTAGCAAAGGTTAAGATATTCATCACTCTAGGTGATCTGTCAACCTCTTAGATGTGCTTATCTATGGGTGCCTTCTGAGTTCGTACAAAGCATATTCTGTACAGGTGGTTCTTTGCTCGATATATATTTCTACTAGAGAAGTGTGTCTGGTCAATAGAGTATGTCATGCCATAGACTATTATTTCTGAGACAAACCACAAACCTTTCTTTGTACACTTGTTCTTCTAGATCCATATGGAAGACACTACGGACTTCCACTTAGGTTTCAGAATCATATCCTAGACATCACTCCTCGTGATCAACTGTTACTCTTCGATCATAGTTTCTTCCATAACTGGAAGGGTTTGCATCAATGATGTCACCTGACTGTGTCACACAACTAGAGTGTGTCTAAGGCCTCTTACTTTGGTTTGGAAGTCCCGTCATACTTTTCTTCATCTTGGAACATCTCTCATGCCCAAGATGTTCTTCATCTCTTGAGGTGGATCTACCACTCTTTGAAGCTCTTTCTTCCGTCACAGTGTCCCTGACACCGGGAGCTTCAGGTTCATGTTTATTGGAGTGAATCTTGAATCATCATCACTTGTTCTTCGGAACAAGCCTCATCCTCCTTTTATTGTAGGTAGTTGTACAAGACCTTTCCTATAAGTCAAATGCACTAGTTGCATGGTTAGAACCATTTCAGAGGACATGTGCATAAAGACAAATTCTTATGCATCATGCAACTATTTTAGCCAATACAACATTCATCCATATATTACAGAAACTTTCTAAATGTCTTCCATCTCTACCATGAAATCATTGATATTGTGCACTAATCCAATATGTCAGCAAAGAGGTTTCATACTAGATAAGTAGCAATGGAGAGTTGTATAGCACCATGGGCTACTTACCCATCACATGCATATTAGTAGTATACTTACCCATCACATGCATAATACACAACATATACAGGAAAGACAATTCAAATACTTATATTTGTTTGCTTTGTCTTCATCTCCTTTTGGATCTACAGCTTCTTCTTTAACCAGTGAAATTTCTTCAATCTCATGCTTGCTTGAAAGCTTTTCTGGAATGCTACTTCTGGTGGACCTAGGGTTTGACAGAGAAACCCTAATTTTCAACTTAGGTATATTTCATTTTCGATTGGATAGAAAGATGCTTTCCCTCAAGGCAAGTTGAGCAGCATACTCATTTTCCCAAAACTGTGATCAAAACTGCAAAATATATGATGCCCTAGTTTTCTTCAATTTCTTCTGCAGAAATGCCTGATATTGTTTCTGCGGTATCTCTGAAAGTACTGCTCCTTTGTGTCTGAAAATTCACACTAAAGTAGAATGTTTTGTCTTCTTTCCAACACCATGGGTTAGAGTAGAATTGGTTTCACCAATTGGGATTTATGCGAATTTTCCCAAGGGGACTTATTTTAGGACTGTTCAGAATAGTGAACTTGTACAGACTGCCACGTGTCACTTTTTCACCTCAGGGCTTGAATATTTCACCACAAAAATTACAGTTTGTGCCCTATTTGGAACATCTTACGAAATTTCATTTGGACCTTCGTAGCTCGAGATATTACAATTCTCCCTAGGTGACATATTTAAGGATGAATCTTGTGAGAGGCTGGAACCCTTATTTGGAGGAATCATATCTCCTAGAATATAGCGAATATGAGGCTGAAAATTTTACACAGGGTACATCACGAATTTATCTTCAGCCTGTAAAATTTTCAGCTCCTGAACCTTCTCCAATCTCGAGATATAGAGAATGCACCAAATTACTAGTTTAGTCTTTTAGGGTTTTCAAGCATGAAAGCCTAATCTTCGATCGCTGTATTTGTAGCATTGTTTCGGTCGTAAAAAGAATTCTTTCAGGGTGGCTCTGATACCATTTTAAGTTTTTAATGGTTATATCAAATCTTATAACATTTAGCATCATACCAACATAACCATAAGCAAAAAATCATTAAAAGATAGACAAGCACAACCACACAAAAGAACACAAAGATTTATCCTGGGAAACCCTCAGGGGGAAGAAAACCCAACAAAACTTCCTCTGTATAAGATGTATAAAAAGTAAAATACACGACCCCAGATAGGTGCGCCTCCCTCTAGCAGATATATATATCTCTCTCTCCTATGCGTTGTGCACAAGTGAGTGTGTGTTCAAATGAGGAACACATATCTTCTATTTATACTCTTTTTGTCACTTGACAGTTAACCTAACAAGTCGACCCCACTTAACTAAGTGGGCCGACTTCACTTAGGAAGACTCAATACAATATTATATTTATTAGGGTGCTAAAGACCCGACACACAATGGAGGCTTTACCTCATGACTCTATGATGACCAAATACAATAGTAACACCCCGTCGGAGGAATAATAACATTTCCCTTGGGTTACATCAGTAAAATACATTTAGAATATCCTTTGAAGATACAATATTCAACATGTACTTGTCATGTGGTTGTAGCCTTTGGCATGACAAAGTCTCACATGAGGTTGTAGCCCTTGTGAACATTATGTGGCTGTATCCCATGATGTGGTGATGACTCACTTGTGGTTGTAGCCTAGCTTGTAGCCCATGGAAAACGTTGTGTTGGTTGTAGCCACATGGACATGAGAAGACCTTTCTTATGATGAAAAGATGTTAAAGACAAGCTATGATGCTCAAATGATATCCATATGTGTTCTAGCATGATGATACCTTTTTAGCTAAGAGGGAGTATTGGTGATTGTAACGTCGAGAGGTCTCCTCTACAAGTTGGCCCAAAGAAAAAGAACAATAAACAGTTATTATTATTCATAAAGGAAAGTTGGCCTCAACAAGTGTGCAACTCAACCCCAACAAAAGTGAAAAAACAAATATGAAAAAATATAAATAGACAGGACGCCTTACTCATTCTCACCAAGAAAATTCGCTCCACATCTGCTACACAACTGCGCAAGAGAGAGAAGAACGAAGGCTAGAAGAAGAAGATTGTTTTCTCGGGGATTGATTATTCTTATATCTACTTACTTTTATATCTGATATACTTTGTATCTTGAATTGATTCTCTACATAAGAAACGTTGTTGGGTTTTCTTCCCTTGTGTTGAAGGGTTTCCCAAGATAAAAATCTCTGTCTTTGTGTTTTTGTGCATGGTTATCTTTCACTGATTCTTATTTATTTCTGCTACAAATAAATATTGAAATTATACTGCTATATTTAACAAAACTCTGGTGTGAGCATTAACATGCCCCCCACAGCTCCTCGTTTTCTAAGAGGGAATCACATTTTCAAATGGATGTTTAAAAGGGAATTGGGATGGTTCTAGGATTGAATATTGGCATTGATTGTCTCTATCTATTTAGAAATTGTTTTAAAACTATTCGTTGAAAGAAAGATCGTTACATAATGTAGAGCGTAGAAGAATATATGTATATGCAATTATTTAAACATGCAGATTTTGAATACTCAAAAAAATCTGAAGAAGAAAACAAAAAAATCTGAAGAAGTAAAAGAATGAAACCAAAACTAACCTTCGACTTATTGAAATGTGGCGCTGACTAGGAGAGAGAAATCCAAATTCTGGTTTGATGCCTGCTCAAGCTCTCCTCCCAGAGTCCCATGCTCACCTCCCATTGCCCAGCTCTCCTCGAGTCACATGCTCTCCTCCCATTTCCTAGCTCTCCAAGAGTTCAATGCTCTCTCTCACTAAATCATATTCATATAGAGTCAGAAGTGACACAGTAACAGTGACACAATGGCAATTGAAAACGCTCTCACTCCCAGACTTTGTTGTTCAGTACCCCTCAGATTTCAATAGCAGTGCAACCTCTTGTATGCTCTCGCAATAATGTAACAACAATGTTGTCTTAGTGACTCTATATAGTGTTTTTAGGGTTTGTAATTTTAGTTTATTTAATTCGTATTGTTTTTTGGTTTTTTTACTGCGTTTTTTTCATAATTTCCATAATTTTTGCTTAGGTTTCTCAAGAAATGAAAACCATTTCTTGAAGAAACGATCACGTTTCCTGAGAAATACAGGTTGTTTCTCACAAAACCCATTATTCTCAAGAAATTATAAACAGGTTCCAGAAACAACATTTCTCACTTGCTTCTAGTTTCTGACAGGTTTTACCTAGGAATACTCCCTCAACGTCACGTTCCTCATAACTAGGCTTCCCCAAAGCTGCAAAACACAAGAACTGATATAATCTCCTGCAATTACTAAAGTGGTTTTTCTATATTCTAAAACCGTACTATCAATGCTTCAATTTTCTCATGTAAAACAATGTAAAAAAAAACACATATTGTGAACCAGAGAACTGTGTCCTACATTTTTTTAGGATTATATACTAAAGCTACTACAAAGGAATTTAATACTTCCTAGATGGAATATTCTACCGTATTTATATATATCTTCTTGAAAACCCATCCTTTCATTCACAAAATCATCATAGTTGAAGTACATCCATCAACTTTTAACCAGTATTGGAAACATTTCCGACTTTTCCCAAATTTTCCAAGTTTTTCATGTCCAAGTTTAGGTTCCCCAATATTTTCGATAAGTTTCTTTATGGACCCTCGAAGATAGATTTCCGAAAATAATATTTGCAACATTGCTTTTAACTAATGTACTCCAAGAAATAAGCAAGTACTGTTAAATTATCTTCAGTTGGTGAAGCTCAAGGCTCAAATGTAACTCCATCTTAATAGGCCTCCACATTCTCTCCATGGTCTGGAATATCTGCATTGGTTGCTTATGAAATAGTTGGGCAGAGAAGAGAAATTTCAATTTGTATATACATAGTACATACTCATACCTACTTGATACACAAACCCATAAATGCATGTTCTTATATTAATTACAGAAACATTTGTTTATAAGAAAACAACACACAAACACGTAGAAATCAACATGCACATGCATTATCTTTTTGGTAGATAAGTTTGCCCCATAAATGTGATTTCAATATTTTGAAAATATTTCAAATTTATTGAAATGATTTTCTTCTCTTCATAGTAATGAAATAAGCTAGTATTGACAAGGCTGGGTCTTCTCTTCAATGATGAAATGAAACTCTAGTAAACTCATTATAGATGTGGTGTTATGCCTCTACAATTCTCAGTGTTCCAACAGGTTGTTGGTAGAGAAGGGCTAAAAGGCCAAGTGTGGGGCCCTCTATCGTGGTTGGTCATGGTTGGGCCCCTTGGTTTTACTCTTGGAAGTACTATGGCTTAGTGGCATTGTGGACGTCCGTTTATGGTGTTGTTTAGCCCTGGGGTTAGTGTTCGGAGCGTCCAGGTGCAAGCCATTGGGTCACATGACCACCATGGTTTCTATGGATTGAGGGTGTCTATATTTCATCTTGGGAGATCATCCCTAAGTTCATAACCCCTCTCACACCCCACTTGGACCTTCTTTGCAGCTGTTTTGACCCTCTCTAGCCAAATTGACCCTATGACGTCATCCTTTGAGCAAGCCTTCAAGATAATACAAGGAGTACGTTGAGGGATTGTTTTCATCACTTTACAGTTAGTAGGGGCATGGCACCCCACTTGGACTCACTCTTGCAAACACATTGAGGCATTAGCTTGTTTATTTTAGAATTTTTCATCGTGTTTTGCTAGTTCTAGGGTCTAGTCCCCAACATGTGGGTGACATTCCCTAGTTTTGTCTTATTTTAGGATTTTATTGTTTTAATTTTAAATTGACAAATTAAGACATGTAGGCTTGATAAAAAATTAAAATCTTGTGCTAAGATGGATATAAATACCCATTCTAAATTCATTTGTAAAGCACTAGACTTGGGGATAAAACATTAATATGTTACTTTTTTACCCTTCTTGGCCTCTCTTAGTGATGCACACTTCTTTGAGTATTTCTTCTTTGGCTTTATGGTGAAATGATGGCTGAATTCTAAGGTTTCATGCACATGCAAGATTGATGCTAGCATTGTTGAAAGAACACAAGCACAAGGAGGATCTAGGGTTTTCTTGGTTGCTCCATTAATAAATTTTTGTGAGTTTAGGCTTCTATGTGGATTCAATGGTGGTTATAATGCTGCGTTTTCTCTAAATTTAGGCTATTTACCAACCTTTAGTAAATTTTTGCATTGTAGAAAACGCCCTTCAAAAGAATTTTTCTCTTGTTTGGTATTGGATCTTTGAATTTTGTCCTAATTAAGATCCTCCAACAAACCTTAGATGGTTGTTGTTAGAAGACCTAATTGGTGAGCTTTAGGGAAATATTCCAAGAGGGAGGCTGGTCACTGTTACCAGCTAAGATATACTTAGTTGGATTTCAAGTGAGCCGACAATGTTTGAACAATGATACTTGTTCATGACCATAGTTTAGAAGTCCATCAGGCCTTCTTGGTCCTTTTATTTTTTGTACCACATGTTCATACCCCCTTGGGGGAATTTTAATAAATGTATTAGCATGACAAACTTTCCATAAAGGACTTGGCTTCCTAAGACTTAGACGTCAATCTGATCATTCCAAGGTGTTTTTCCCTTGTCAATTATGCAATGTTGAATAAGCAATGTACAATTATTGAGTTTTTCATCGTTCCTCCAAAGCTGGAATGGTCATCTTGGTGGTTAAGCCTTAAGAGGTTATTAAAGCTCGTGTGTCAATATATATGCGTATGCTAGGCATCAATATTGAGTCATATGAATATGTGCTAGGTCCCCCTAAGTTTTTGTTCAATTCTGAGAAAAATAAATTTTCCTGCAAAATTAGGCCATTTTTTAATGGTTTAATATTTTTGTAAAAGGCATAAAAGATTGATCCGGAGGCGGAATTTGGCGTTTAGATGCTCTTTTTCACACTTAGAACGCCCTCTTCACCTCGAGACCCACTTTTCATATGTTTTGGGCAACTAAAACATCTTGTAAAGCATTTTTTTCTTAAGATGTGACAAAGTGGTAAAAAATGCTAAAAATACAGAAAATGACACAAAGGAACAAGTTGAAAAAGTCATAGGGATAGTATGGAAAAGGTGTTTTTTGACTTTTAAGTGGAAGACGACTTAGTCTAAATGGAAAGGAGAATTAAACTAAAGTTTATGGCATCATATGTTTTGGGCAGCTAAAACGTCTCGTATAGCATTTTTTTCTTAAGATGCGACAAAGTGGTAAAAAATGCTAAAAATACAAAAAATGACACAAAGGAACAAGTTGAAAAAGTCATAGGGATAGTATGGAAAAGGTGTTTTTTGACTTTTAAGTGGAAGACGACTTAGTCTAAATGGAAAGGAGAATTAAACTAAAGTTTATGGCATCATTTTTGGATTAATTTGGAGGCTAGGAATTAGTCCAAGTATGGAGGTGTGCATCCTTTATTAAAGCTCACGCATGGGTTTTTGTTGGATCACCTATGGTTGGTTTAACGTGATTAGAGTGAAGGCGCATGATGTGGCCCCTCCACATTGATATTGCTACCAAACTAATCGCGTGGATTCCTCAATTCATTCAAACAAACCACTCCATGTTGAAGATTTGCATATCTCCTTTTTGGCTCGCATCATGTGTTATATGGCACTCAAGTGGGTTGGTGTGAAAGTAGGTGAAGGGCGCACCTCTTTTTGGAGAGGCGGCGTCTCCTCCACAAGATCCAATCAATCAAGATCCACAACCATCTCCCCCCTCCCCCGCGCGCGCTCTTCTCTTTGGTTATTTAAACAAACCTTTGCTCTCTCATTTGGCATGGTCAGAAGACCGAAGGTTCCGCCCAAGCTTTGAAGCTTTGTATTGTAACCTTTTTTTATTAATAGAAAGACTTTGGGGGTCCATGGTGTGTTGCATTAGCTTGTGGATGAATATTGTCACTAGCATATGAGGTAACTGTATTGATGTTTTTTGCTTTTCTTATTGTGGTGATCTATCTGGCCTTAAGATTGTTGCTAACATATAGGGTAAATGATTCTACTTTGATTTCATTTACTATTTTTTGCTTGTAAAGATCTAGGAGTGGCAGATTATACTAGGTTATACTTATGCTCTCTCAATCTTCATTTATTGAAATACTAGAATTGATCCCCTTTGTGCAAGTATTGTTAATGATGTAGGTTTCCTAGCTTGATTGGAGTGGATGATCTTGGTTGAATCTACCATTCTTCAAGCACTTTCAAGAAAAACATAGCCCCTCCGCTTCCCACCACTGGATTTCTTAGATCTGAACACTCTGGTTGAGCATTTCTTTCTTCCTTCTTTCATTCTGATTACTTTGTAAATGCTTAAGTAAATTAGTTTCTTTTTAAAATATTATTCAAAGGCTTATTTATTTAAGTACATTGTTAGAATCTAATCTTAAAGCTTTATTTTGAGTAGATCGAGCTTGATTAAGTACTTAGGCTTATTGTTTATCATTTGAAGTACTTAAATTTTTATGCTTTTAACGATTGATTTGGCACGTTTGGTGCATTTTAGGTGGCTGATTTTACATTGTTTGCGCAATAACAAGGGGAAGTGGTGCCGAAAAATTAAAGATCTAGGCCATCCAAGGCCTCTCAAAGTAACATTCTTCAATCCTTCTTCATTTCTAAAACATGTAAGCCTTTGGTCCAAATCTGTAAGGATCAAAGGCAACCACCATTTTCACTTGTAATATAATAATAATAAGAAAAACAAATGGGATTTCCAAGCGCCCACACCCTTCCCCCCCTGGGGGATTCTTGTCATCTCCTTGATGGTTTGCTTTTGTTTTCCTTCTATAGCATTATCGCTTTAGATTAGTTTCCTTTTGCGTTGGTTTGTTTAATTTTTTCTTTTTCTTTTTCTTTTTCTTTCAAGAGTTTATTTCTATAAAGTAACAAATACTAACCCAACCTTGCTTTCCTGAGTACGGTTCAAGGGTAAGGGCTTGCCTGAGTACTGGACCAAAAAGACACTCTTGGCAGTAGTAATTAGTCTCACATTTTATCTTTTTTAGCTTTCACAATTTTAAGCTGGAAACAAACATTTCGCACAAACTTACGTGTATGCTCTACCCATCGCAGGATTTCCTGAGCTTTGGCATACCCAGAAACGAGGTTTGTTGCATTAAAATAAGTTTCACATCTAATAAAAACTCATCATTAATAAAATCAATCCCTTGAGAACATACGGAAATCCGGCGTACATGAAGTTTGTTATTTGTGGAAAAATTCTTCGAAGAAGGCGGGAACAACTAGAAAGTGACTACGGGGCCCCGTCAGGCTACACCCTTGTTTGGTGTAGTGTTGGACACACCCTCGTGACTCCATCTAGCCCACATCTTGCGAGGAGCTGCTTCTGTCAAAATCCGGACACATACCATGTACCTCAAGATATATCAATAATCCCTTTTCCCCTTAATCCACTCATCTTTTAATAATTAAAACTGACCAAGTACATTTGCACAACACTTGTCACAACACCAATCCTTTTTCGGACTCCATGCAGCATTGGTCTACATCATACAATCATTTTGCTTAAAGTGAATCTTATGTGAATGGATTAATTTGTATTTCATGTTGTTCAGTTAATTTTCTTTTGCAAAGTCTTGTTTCTATTTCTCCTTTCAAAATCCTAGACTAATTTCATCTTTTGTTTCTTAAGCTTAAAAAGCCTTATATTCTTTAATAAGGACCATCCCCCCTATCTTCGCTAGGAGTTGGTGTTGTTGTAAGTGTAACTTTGGAAGATATGATGTTGTATATTATTATTGTATTTTGTTGTATCCCCGTCGGAGATGTTTCTCCTCCATTCGGGGTGTCATTATTGTGTATGGTCATTAAGGTAAAACTTTTGTTGTAAGTTGGGGCAATAGTCCCAAGATAAATAAAGTAAAATGTATTTTTGAGTGTTCCTAGGTAGGTCTACCCCAAAGAGATAACCTAGTTGACCTAGTTAGTTTAGTGAGTCACACAATTGAAGAATATAAATAGGGAGGCACCCTCCCTATTTGAACACACACTCGCTCTCAAGTGCGCATTAGGAGAGGGAGGACAAGTTCGTTAGAGGAGAAAGAGCGATAGTTGTTGACGACTTCTTATTCTGGAGTTTTTCCATATTGTGATATTGTATTAGTGACGAAACTATTTTGAGGAAGTTTGCGGGGTTTTCTCCTTTATGGTTTCCCTGAGGAAAATATTTGTGCCTTGTGTAGCTTGTGTATCTTGTTGTGCTTGTTATTCTTTCATATAAAGATCCTAATCAATTTGAATTAAAGTAGAAAAAACTATCATGGTATCATACACAAGAATCAATAAGGAAGACTTAGAGAAGTAGTGTAGTGAAGAATCAGATGTTATGCAGTCAGCGAAATATCAGTCTCAGCCATCATCTTCACATATACATGTTCCTTATGATTTGAAGTAGCTTGGGATTATACAACGAGTTATCATTCGATAAGCCACGATGATCAGTATGATGGTGTAGTCAATCTGCCTCATCATGTCGATTTGTATATCGGCCCTATCCAGTCATGGATAGAAGCAGCTTGCGCGAGCACCTACCAATTTGGGAAGAAGTTTGACGACATTATTCATGCCTATGATTTCCCATCCAGCCCGCCCATTCTAGATCATTATGCAGGTTTACATTTTCTAAATAAAGTGTCATTGCTTTGGCTGGTAACCAAAGACAAAGCAATTTTTTATGTTAATAAGATGCTTAGGTGGTTACATTGGATTTCTTATTACACTTAACCTTTTTATATCATGCTTAGAGTAGGAAAATAAGCTTTTTAAAGAGGGCATTTACTTTCTGCATTTATTTTATGTACTTAGGTATAATAAAACTTTTCTTTATTTAGTTAGCTGCATTTATTTTATTTGAATAAAGCAACTTAATGGTTCATTTGGTTTTTATATAAAGCTTGTGCTACTAAGGTTTTTCTTATCAAGTTGATATGTTTTTACAGATGATATAAACCAAAGATTCTGGAGTTCATGTATCCTCTCCTTGCCTAGAGACCAAATCAAGCACACGTCCCACAGTTGGAGCCATATGTTACCAGCTAAGTTGTACTTAGTTGAATTTCAAGTGAGATGGCAATGTTTGAACACGGATACTTGTTCATGATAAGAGTTCAGAAGTACATCAGGCCTTCTTGGCCCTTTTATTTTTTGTACCACATGTTCATACCCCGTTGGGGGAAATGTAATAAATGTACTAGCATGACAAGCTTTCTGTAAAGGACTTGGCTTCCTAAGACTTAGATGTCAATCCGATTATTCCAAAGTTTTTTTCCCTTGTCAATTATGCAATGATAAATAAACGATGTATAATTTTCAAGTTTTTCACCTCACCGCAAAAGTTGGAATGGTCGTTTCGGTGGTTATTAAAGTTTACGTGTCAATGTATATAAGCATGCTAGCAATCAGTATTGATTTGTATGAACATATGCCAGCCCCCCCTAAGTTTTCGTTCAATTCCAAGAAAAATAAATTTTCTCGCAAAATTAGGCCATTTTTTAATGGTTTAATTAAAAAATTTGTAAAAGGCTTAAAAACTTAATCCTAAGGCAGAATTTGGCGTGTGGATGTTCGTTTTCTCACTCAGAGCGTCCTATTCACCCCAAGACCCACTTTTCATATGTTTTGGGTGGCTAAAACATCTTGTAAATCATTTTTTTCTTAAAGATGCGACAAAGTGATAAAAAATGCTAAAAATACACAAAATGACACAAAGGGACAAGTTGAAAATGTCATAGGGACATGATGGAAAAGGTGTTTTTCGTCTTTTATGTGGAATTTAACATAGTCTAAGTTGAAAGGTGAATTAAGCTAAAGTTTATGGCATCATTGTTTTATTAATTTGGAGGCTAGCGAATTAGTCCAATTATGGAGGTGCGTCATCCTTCATGAAAGCTCACGCATCGGTTTTTGTTGGATCACATGTGGCTGGTTTAACATGATTGGAGTGAAGGCGCATGATGTGGCCCCTCCACATTGATATTGCTACCTGTCAGGTAAAATAACTCCCGAATTCATTTATTCCATTGCAAAATCATTTATTTATACATTACATATGCTGGTTGAGTTTCATCTTCCGACCAGCCTTTTCAGCTTCCTACATAACTATTCATTTTCCTTTATTTATTTACAAAATATAATCCCAACGGATTATATTCCAACAATCCCCCCCTTAATCCGAAGGGGTGTTAGCAAGTCCGAGCATGTTTCTGAATCTTTCAAATTTTTCTCGTCCAAGTGCTTTAGTGAAGATGTCTGCAACTTGATCATTTGTGGAACAATGTCGAAGATGGACTGTCTTGGCCTCTACATGATGCTGAATCAAATGATACTTTGTGTTGATGTGTTTGGTTCAATCATGGAATCTGGGATTCTTAGCCAGCTTGATTGCAGAAGTATTGTCGATCAATAATGGAGTGGAGTTCTCTTGTTTTTCTTGCAAATCTTCAAGTATCTTCCTGAGCCATACTATTTCTTTCGTTGCTTCAGCTGCAGCTACATATTCTGCTTCTGTTGTTGAATCTGCCGGAGCTGACTATTTGCATGATCTCCATGTGACAATTGCTGATCCAAGACTCATAGTGTATCCGGAATTTGATACTCCTGTCTCCTTATCGCCATCAAAATCTGAGTCTGAGTACCCAATAAGTTTGAAGTCATCCACCTTAGAGTACTTGAGTCCAATGTCTTGAGTCCCCTGCAAGTATCTTAGAACTCTTTTTGCAGCTGACCAGTGTCCTTCACAAGGTTTATGCATGAACTTTGAAAGTATGCCAACAACATAAGAAATATCTGGTCTAGTTGTTGTAAGGTAGATAAGTCTTCCTACAAGTTGTCGATACTTGGTCGCATCTTCAAATTCTTTTCCTTCGCTTGATGAAAGCTTCATTTTCTGTTCCATTGGAGTAGAGATAGGGTTGCATTCTGTCATGCAAAATTTGTCTAGTAGTTCTCCAACATATTTTTTCTGAGATAGGAATATGTACTTAGGATGTTGAGTGACTTCAATTCCTAAGTAATAGTGGAGATGTCACATATCTATCATTTCAAAGATCTTTTTCAAATCTTTCTTTATTGATGCTATATAGCTCTCATTGTTCCCTGTCATCAAAAGATCATCTACGTACACCACAAGATACACAACAGATCTTCCAACTTTCTTTATAAACAGTGTTGCATCATCAAGATCAAAATGTTCGAAATTTAACTTCAAAAGATGCTCGGCTAATTTTTCATACCATGCACGAGGCGCTTGTTTTAGGCCATACAAGGATTTGACAAGCTTGCATAGCTTTTGTTCTTTTCCTTTCACAACAAAGCCTTCTAGCTGAGACATGAAGACATTCTCTTTCAAGTCTCCATTCAAGAAAGCAGTCTTCACATCCATCTGATGAACTTTCCACCCATTCTGAGCAGCTAAAGAGAGTAAGGTACGGATGGTAGCCCATTTTGCTGTAGGAGAAAACGTTTCTTCATAGTCAATTCCTTCCTTCTGTGCATAGCCTTTTGCTACAAGCATCGCTTTGTGCTTGTCAAGTAAGGCATCTGATCTGTATTTGTTCTTGTACACCCACTTGCAGCCAATTGGTTTGGTTCCAACTGGAGAGTCAACCAGCTTCCAAGTTCCATTCTTCATGAGTGCATCATACTCATTCTGCATAACTTCTTTCCACTCAACTCGAGTAGAAGCTTCTTCAAAGGAAGTTGGTTCAAAGTTAGCAGATAAATTAAATTCACAATCAAATGATACATCCATGTCATCACTTGAATTATCTGCTTCTCCTCCATCTTCATGTCTTTTTGAACTTCTTGTTCCCGTCTTTCCAACTTCATCCGGATGGACACTTTCAAGTGTCTTTGTGGCCCATTTAGGAATCTTCCGTGATGATCCTTGTTGATCAGCTGGTGGTGCTTCATCATTGATTGAGAGTCTTCCAATTCTCTCAATCACATCATCCAGTTGAATCTCTTGTTGAGGTGAAGTAGCAGGAACTTCTTCATGCGGGGGAGTTGGTGCTTCATATGGAAATTCCAAAGGTTGATCTAGAATAGGAATCCCCCCCTTCGAGGTTTGGAATTTCATATTCATTTTCAGAATATTTCTTTGGATGAGGATTATTTTCCAAATGATCAAGCTGTCTCTCAATGGACTGGTCATTTTTATTAGTCTCAAGAAAAATGACATCTCTGGAAATAACAAACTTCTTGTTTACCTCATCATACAGACGGTATGCCTTGGAGTTTTCTTCATACCCCAGGAAAATGCATTTTCTGCTTCGAGCACCAAGCTTGTTTGTTTGCTCCTTTGGAATCAAGGCATAACAGGTGGAACCAAAAACTCTGAGATGCCTGACTGAAGGGAGATGGCCAAACCACATTTCATGTGGAGTCTTGTTATCAAGAGCATTTGAGGGACTTATGTTTCTCAAATAGGCTGCACATTTCACTGCATCACCCCAAAACTTTAGTTTTACATTCTTAAAAAACATCATTGAGCGTACCATATTCATTATGGTTCTATTCATTCTTTCTGCTACACCGTTTTGTTGAGGATTATAGGGAACTGTAGTCTGATGTGCAATTCCATGTTGGCAAAGATAATCTTCAAAAGCATTTGAAGTGTATTTTTTCCCATTGTCAGTACGAAGTGTACCAATTTTAGATTGTGCTTGTTTTTCTATCAATGCATGAAAGTCCTTTAATGTTTGAAATGCTTCTGATTTTGTCTTTAATGTGTAAATCCAGCACATTCTTGAGTAGTCATCAACAAAGGTCATAAAATACTTATTCCCATTGGCAGAAGGAGTTGGTATTGGGCCACATAAATCAGAATGCACTAATTCTAATGTCCTTCTTGCTCTGAAATTAGATTCATGGAATGGCAGCTTACTGTGTTTCCCTAATATACATGCATCACATTTGCTCTTCTCTTTGGGAATGGTGGGCAAACCAAATACACCATTCTTTCTCAACAAACGAACACTGTTATAATTCAGATGACCAAGTCTTGCATGCCACAATAAACTTGATCACAAATTACCTTCTCCATGCTGAGAGAGGTAGGCATAGTTCTGAACTCTTGCAGATGAACCCTTTAGCTTCAGCAGCTTCCCATCTTCGTATCCATTCTTGATGACTTGGTTGTCAGAGGACTTTCTTATTTCTACGATTCCATCAAACATGTGGATGGAATGGCCTTGCTGTCGAATCTCCACCAAGGACAGCAGGCTTCTCTGCAACTCTGGAAGATAAAAAACATTCTTCAACAAGAAATCAGGGAATCCAGGCATCTTCAGCCGAATGGTGCCCATTCCTTTTGGTTTAAGACTTGACTTATCTGCAAAGTAAACTATGCC
>LPNX011184596.1:113240-222471 GCA_001517045.1 Pseudotsuga menziesii
ACAAATCTGATCTTTTGGTGGAATTGTTTCTGCCTCCTCTACCTCTGAAGTTTCTTCTTCCTCTGCCTCTCTTGCTGCTTTCTCCTTTGGGATGATCTTTGCCAGAGAGAGTGGTACCAACTACAGATGCTATAGATTGCATCTTCTGTGATGAATCTTGCAACTAAAACACTAGGAGAAAAAGAAGAAAGAGTAAAGGTGCAGGTCTAAGTCTCTGCTACTTTTTACAATACGGTCCTTGTAAAATTACAGCTGCACTAGCTAGAAACAATGTCTTAATAAGCTCTATTCACTATGCAGGTATATGTCGCTGCCATAGTATTTACATCAAACTAAAACAATTTCGTAACAGTACAGTTTATATGGTAAGTGCACTGACTTCACAATGACCGTACACAATTATGCAGCACTTCAAACTTAAAAGAAGGTACACATCAAGAGCACCTAGCTTCACTTATAGTCTTCAAAATTGGATTCTTCACAATAATCGAAAGCACCTAGCTTCACTTGGATTCTTCACAGAGAAAAAATTGCAGTCACCTTGGAGGTCGTAGCAGTCTTCTCATCTCTCTGGTTCACGCTCCAGTTTTGTTCAATGTTCCAACAGTATGCAGCTAGCTCCAATACGCAGATTCAAACTCACAGCTCCAATACGCAGCACACATATAAAAAATATACTTGAGTTTCCAATTAAACTCACAGCTCAAATATGCAACATATATACTCACAGCTCCAATACGCAAATTCAAACTCACAGCTCCAATACGCAGCATGCATATAAAAAATATACTTAGAGTTTCCAATTAAACTCACAGCTCAAATATGCAGCATATATACGCAGCTCCAATACAGCAATCACAGCATACATTTATTTCTCCACATTGATCATAACTCATATATCAAGATCGGGCTCATACAACATCCACTCATCGTTCACAGTTCAATACACAGATGAAGTGTTGCAAACTTTTCAAATTACACTCCATGCAAATAACTAGGGAAAAATTAGGTTTTATGTATGCCCAACGGTCATAATTTGAGCAAAAATATGCAACTAGTTACCTTCACGCAAATGTAAAGGCATGATCCTTAGCCTTCAATCATCAGTCTTCAACAGGCTTGTAGCAACAAGACTCATCATATTCAACATATTCTCAGCTTTAAGTACTGAGATTTCTTCTTCGCAGGCCGCAGAACTAGATCACAAAGCAGAACCCTAGCAAAACGAGGGAAACTAGAGGGTGTCAACTTCTTCCTCTGGAATCTCCATTGCAAACTGCTCCTTCACGATCTTGAGGGCGTGAATCTTCACCAATGATAATCAGTCTTCAAAGCAAATAAATATGCACGAGCTGTGTTCATCGCACAGTCTTCTTCCCGGTCTTGGCTGGTTGCAGCATCCAAAAGAAACAGATCTAGGTCTCGATGTATTCAAGACGCATCTCCACATAGATGAATACAATCACAATCTTGAATCTCACATTCACCTCACGTGGAGTCTACAATTTCAATCGCAGACAGCCTACGCTTCGTCTGAACGCAAAGAGGACCAAGGACCAGGTGACATAGAGAGAGATACCAACAGGGTGGAGCTAGGGTTCACACTTCAAACTCAACGCAACACCAAAAGAAAGACGAGTCATGAGGAATGAAGAGTGTAGCCGCAAAATTTAGGGTTACACTAATATGATGGAGGAGAGGTATCGCCAGGTTGAAATAGTACAAACTACGCAGATATGCAGACCTAAAGATAGTCTGCAAAATGCAAGTAGGCAGGAAT
The DNA here is from genome assembly GCA_001517045.1 of Pseudotsuga menziesii. Taxonomy (NCBI): domain Eukaryota; kingdom Viridiplantae; phylum Streptophyta; class Pinopsida; order Pinales; family Pinaceae; genus Pseudotsuga; species Pseudotsuga menziesii. Next base: position 115,021 of record LPNX011184596.1, read on the forward strand.
TAAAATGCTTGAGACAGATTCACCAAGTGAATGGAAAACGCTACAATATGCAGTAGTATACAATAGATTGGAGAGAATCCACGCCCAGGAGACCCGTAAAGGATTAGGGTTAATAATATCGTTCTATACCTCAATGCACAAAAGAATACACTCAACAAAACTCTCAAACTTTCCTCAACCGAGATTGGACCATGCATGAGAACGCATACAATGAATGCACGCAGGCTAGCAAGACTGGAGGTGAACAGCAAAATAACGCACAAAATTATGGCACTCTGGTTGTAGGAGAAACGCAGAGGCAGACTGACAAATTGCAAGCAGCCTGAAACAAAATGGCAGAGGTCAGAACGGAGGTCTAGTAGGCAAAATGCCAGGACTGAAATGCAGCCAGGAGTTATGACAAGCAGCTCTGATACCACTGTCAAGTAAAATAACTCCCGAATTCATTTATTCCATTGCAAAATCATTTATTTATACATTACATATGCTGGTTGAGTTTCATCTTCCGACTAGCCTTTTCAACGTCCTACATAACTATTCATTTTCCTTTATTTATTTACAAAATATAATCCCGACGGATTATATTCCAACACTACCAAACCAATCGCGTGGATTCCTCAATTCATTCAAACGAACCACTCCACGTTGAAGATTTGCGTCCCTCCTTTTTGGCTCGCATCTTGTATTATATGGCACTCATCAAGTGGGTTGGTGTGAGGGCAGGTGAAGGGCGCACCTCTTTTTGGAGAGGTGATGTCTCCTCCATGAGATCTAATCAATCAAGATCCACAATCATCTCCTTGAACTCAACTTCAACTCCAGTGGTGGTGGTTCCCCCCCCCTCATTTGGCATGGTCAGAAGATCAAAGGTTTCGCCCAAGCTATGAAGCTTTGTATTGTAACTTTTCTTTTTATTAATAGAAAGACTTTGGAGGTCCATGGTGTGTTGCATTAGTGCGTGGATGAATATTGTCACTGGCATATGAGGTAACCGTATTGCTGCTTTTTGCTTTTCTTATTATGGTGATCTATATGGCATTAAGATTGTTGTTAACATATAGGGTAAATGATTCTAGTTTGATTTCATTTACTATTCTCTGCTTGTAAAAATATACGAGTGGCAGACTGTACTAGGTTGTACATATGCTCTCTCAATCTTCATTTGTTGATATACCAGATTTGATCCCCTTTGAGCAAGTATTGTCAGTGATGCAGGTTTCCAAGCTTGATTGGAGTGGATGATCTCAATTGAATCTACCATTCTTCAAGCAATTTCAAGAAATACATAGTCCCTCCGCTTCCCACCGATGAATTCCTTAGATCTGGGCACTTTGCTTAAGCATTTCCTTCTTCCTTCTTTCCTTCACCTTTAAAATTAAACTTATTTGGTTTTGGTTACTTTGTAAACGCTCAAGTAAATTAGTATCTTTTTAAAATATTATTCAAAGGCTGATTTATTTAAGTACATTGCTAGATCCTAATCTTAAAGTTTTATTTTGAGCAGATCTAGGTTGATTAAGTACTTAGGCTTATTGTTTATCATTTGAAGTACTTAAATTTGTTATACTTTTAACAATTGATTTGGCATGTTTGGTGCATTTCAGGTGGTTGATTTTACATTGTTTGCGCAATGACAAGGGGAAGTGCTGTCGGAAAATTAAAGATCTAAACCATCCAAGGCCTCTTGGAGCAACATTCTCCATTTCTAAAACTTGTAAGCCTTTGGATCCAGATCTGTAAGGATCAAAGGCAGCCACCATTTTCACTTGTAATATAATAATAATAAGAAAAACAAGTGGGATTTCGAAGCACCCGCACCTTGTCCCCCCTGGGGGGCTCATGTCATCTCCTTGATGATTTTCTTTTATGTTCTTTATGTAGAATTATTGCTTTAGATTGGTTTCCTTTTGCTTTAGTTCGTTTAGTTTTTTCTTTTTTCTTTCAAGGGTTTATTTTTGTAAAGTAACGAATACTAACCCATCCCTGCTTTCCCGAGTACGATTCACAAACAAGGGCTTGCCCGAGTACTGGACTGGAAAGAGACTCTTGGTTGTAGTAATTAATCTCACATTTTATCTTTTTTAGCTTTCACAATCTTAAACCGGAACAAACATTTCGCACAAACCTCCATGTATGCTCTACCCATTGTAGGCTTGCCTGAGCTTTGGGATACCCAGAAACGGGGTTTGTTGCATTCAAATAAGTTTCACATTTAATAAAAAATCATCATTAATAAAATCAATCCCTTGAAAACATACTGAAATTCGGCGTACACAAAGTTTGTCATTTGTGGGCAAATTCTTCGAAGAAGGTGGGAACAACTAGAAAGTGACCGTGGGCCTCGTCAGGCTACACCCTCATTTGGTGTAGTGTTGGACACACTTCCGTGGCTCCATCTAGCCCACATCTTCTTGCGAGGAGCCACTTCTGTCAAAATCCGGACACATTCCCCGTACCTCAGGGTATATCGGGAATCCCTTTACCCCCTAATCCACTCATCTTTTAATAATTAAAGCTGGCCATGTACATTTGCAAAACACTCGTCACAACAACACTCCTTTTTCAGACTCCATTCAGCATTGGTCTACATCATACAATCATTTTGCTTAAAGTGAACCTTATATGGATGGATTAATTTGTATTTCATATTGTTGAGTTAATTTTCTTTTGCAAAGTCTTGCTTCAGTTTTTCCTTTCAAACTCCTAGACTAATTTCAACTTTTGTTACTTAGCTTAAAAATCCTTACATTCTTTTATAGGGACCGCCCTCCTTGGCTTCACTAGGAGTTGGCCTAGACAGAGGAGTTGAGTGTTGAGTGACAGTATCTCAACTTGAGACTTGCCCCCAAGGACGCATCCAGTGACTTGAAGATTTCTGCCACGACAACCTACCCCCCTGGTGCGTGAAAGGCGGCAGCAATCAGCATCCCTCATGGCCTAGGGTTTGAAAGTAAATTTCATAAAACCCTAAGATTTGTCATTTTCTTATCAAATTTCAGTATTGCATGTGTAATTAATACATTTGCACATTTAAATTAGGGTTAAATTAGGTCTGCATTTTTTTATTTCAGAAAACCCCTAAAAACAAAAAAATAATTCTAAAAACCAAAAATATCTAAGTTGTGAAAAAATCCAAACAGGCCCCAAAACCTCGGCCCTAAAAGTATGGGCGCCCTAAAAATTTCGGGTCTGAAATCTTCGGTCTTCCTTTTGGACTTTCTCTTGAATTAAGCAAAGCTTAGTTTAGGGTTTCGTGGCACCTTTGGGGCTGGTTTCATCTGCTGCTGCAGGGATTAGGGTTGATGCTTTCTCCATGTTGACTTTCCAAACAACTTCGCTGTACCTTTGTGATGTGTCTAAAGGCTTAAACAAGGTCTGGTTGACTCCTTTTCTGGCAGCGTCATACCCTGCCATTCCTAGTTACTGTGGACATATTAAGGCAGTCTGGTGGCTGTTATTTTTCATACTTAAATTCTCCTTACAGTTATTTATTTCTGCGGTGACTTGTACCTAAAGTGACTAATCTATGATAATGTTACAGTGCTGATTTCTAAGTCGTTCTGATGCAGCTGCTGATACTTACCTTTTATGAGTACCAATTGATGATATTAATGATTCATTGTGAATGCTGTTACAAAATGTCAATAAGGACTGTTAATTGAAAACTAAATTTAGCTTACATACTGGGATATTTCATGTTTTGCTACCAGTTGGCATACATAACTCTTATAGTGGACTGCTTATTATTGAACATACATTACAGTGACGGATATGTTTCAAATGTGTACTGTTACCCATGAACCTTGATTCCCTTGGCAATTGGTGACAGCATTATTGATAACTCAATATCTGCCAGTAAAAAGTTACAGGACTTATCCTGGACAAGTATCTAGCCAATCTAATCCACTTTTAACACTTCTTCATTCTCTACTTGACTCCATTAAAGGCACTGATCTTGTCTTAAGGTTGTTGGAGGTAGTGGTGTGTTGTGTTGGCAGATACATTAAAGGGTTCCTCCCTTGGGACAACACTAGATCTTGAAGAAGCTAAGAGATTGGACAAAGGTGACAGTAGTCCAAGTCTCTTCTATGATTGCTGTTCACTAGCATAAAGCACGAAATTGACATTACAAATTTAACCTGCTAGTTTGAACAGTAACAATGTGGTAAACTCATGTTTGAACATTCAAAACTGAGGCAATTCACACCAATGCAGCTGAACTGAAGCTGAATATACAGCCCTCTACCAGATGGTGTAGCTTGCAACTCCAGCTACAAATTCCTCTGAACTATAAAATCAAACTACATAAATTTAAATATTACATTTCCAACTCACTAGTCACTACTAGCACAAACACTGAGCTCGTAAGTTCAGTTGTGATAGTAAATTAAGAAGGTTGCAAGCAAACAGACTATTACTGGATCTTCAGTGATACATACAAACTGGATTTTAACCACCCTTTCGGATGTAAGTGTTAAGGAGCACCGATTTCTAAATTGCAAGATACCTCAATGTTTCCATATTAAGGGTAAGACATGGGCACATTCAGGTAAACATTGTAATACGGCATATCTATCTTCGCTTTTAAGTTGGCATTACATATTTCAAATATAAGCAGCAAAAGTGACTTCTAGACACTGGTTTGCAATCAGGTAACACGGAGTCCAAGTTCAACCGTATCTTCTGCACTCTAAAAATGATCAGGTGCATGCAGCAAATCATAAGAATTTCAAAAAGAAACATTCAATAACAAGCGTAATAGAAGACAAAACTGCCTGTAAAAGATTAAGAGTCAAGACTCATATGGAACATAATTGAGGCTTCAGCATTCAAGGAAGAGTATTATCTTTTGCTCAAACTGCAGACATCTTCAACTTCAATCAAAATCAAATCCAAGAGATGATAACACATTGTAGAGGGTGAAAGAGCATTGTTTGTGTATGTGTGTTTTGTGCCTGGATGTGTTTTTGTGTGTTTAAGAGAGAGAGAGATTCCAATTTGCCCAGATCAGTTGAACTCTTCATTGCAATGGATCTTGATCATTTTTTGTATAAGGGGCAAGCACAGTAGCACCCCTAAAACATCAGTTTATACAACAAATTAAGTCACTCTTGTGTGTATCCGCTCAACATTTTACATCACCTTGCTTTCTGACATGTTAGCTTCGTTACATTTTTCATCTACTTCACTTGAACTACATTCTGAATCACTGTCTAATTCATCTAACTCATCAACCTTCTTCCCCATTCGCCCCTTTACATTAGAAGAGAAAGGACAGGAAATGGGTTGATTGTAATAAGGTTGTGAAGCATGAGATCCATTCTGTGAAGAAGGTGCAAAGGATTTATATCCAAACGAAGAGGATGAATACATACTGGGAGGGTAAGAATTTACAAAATGCCACATTGGCACAGGCAGAAACCCATTTGCTGGACGTTGGAGGATATAAGGGGGGAATATAGCATAAGGTGGTGGAGGGGGAAATGAACCAGTAAAAGAGGGAATGCTTGAAGTACTGGCCACATTGAAGGTAGCAAATTCAGAGGTGGACAAAGGTGCAGATGGAAGTGGGGGATGTGGAAGAGGATGGAGACTAGCTCTAGAAGGCACTGGAACAGGAGGGAAGCCTAATGGTCCAAATTGTGCTGATGGCATAGACCTTGCTGAAATAGGGGGAAAGTAAACTGCCTGCTGTGACATATTATTGGGTTTGCTAAGAAGCAAAGGAGGTTGTCTTTTTCCAGAAGCTTTACTTAATGCTGAAACTTCATTTCCTGGCAGTGAGGGAGCATTCATCGTAGCCTGCTGAAGTACAAATTAAGGTCCATGTGTGTTAACTCCACCACAAAAAGTCTTTCATCTCTTTAGAAATAAATTGTCTTGATAAATATTAATTGAATTCACTTCAAAAGTTAAATCAGTAAAAATCAATAGATAAAAGATTGCATTTCTTGATAATATCTAGAAAAAGGATGGCATTCTCACTCCTGCATAAAACATTGGGTATGGATGAAACAATTCCTCCCCTTGAGCATCCTCATCTGACCTGCAAATTTGAGAAGCATCCCTTGTAAATCCAACTAGTATACATAAAATTGTATAGCATAAATGAAAAAATCAAACTCATAACACAATATATTCATCAACCTTATTGTTCTACAATAAAGCTTACAAAGAAATTTCCAATTCTGATGGTAAGGGAGCAATTATTTTTATTACCATGTTAAACCTTCTTGTACTTTTCTCCATCATGTAGCTTTTTGATTCTCATGCATGCTTCACTCGTGCAAAATTGCACACACTGCACTCTTCACCTATACTTTCCTTTTAGATGCAACAAAGAAGATATTCATATGCCGCAGAAATCTGTCAAACTTAAGGATATCTTGGTTTTGCACTAGTAACAGCCATGACATACTTTCCCAGGAATGCAAACTGGGAACAATAACTGGAATAGTCAATCTAGTTATTCTTATATGAATGAGCCTTGGGAGTCTCTATAAGCAGATGTGACTAGACACTTAGAAACATAGTTAATGTGGCCCAGCTGAACCTCCTCAAAAACTAATATCACTAATTTATCAAGAACTTTCTTGAACCGACAAGAAAATAACTGATATTTTCTGCCTGGATAGAAGAGGACCTTTCTTGTTAGCAATTACTAGTGGAATCTTTGCTCCAAAATGGGCAAGACCTAGAGAAAAGTAATATTGGTGAAATTTTCTCTAATACATCTATTCACTTTACATCTCCCAACAATCTTCAAGAGGGAATGCAGTTCCCAAAATGGCTATTAGTAATGCAGCATGCTTACTCCACCTGTAGCTGATTACGTTATTGGAAAAATGTTCTGATAGAATTCTGGAATTCAGAAGGCCATAACAGAAGAAACTAAAATGAGTTGATCACTAAGACAAATTGTAAAAATTTATTAGAGATTGGTAATATGCATAGGAGGTCAAAGGGTCAATTGTTGGTAACATGGTTCAAAAAGAAAAGAAAATGAGGAAAGGCGGGTTAATAATTTTCATATGTCTAATGATTTTTATCATAAAGCTTGGCAGACATTAAGTTAGATCAGTCTTCCTCTTTATTTAATATTTCAGTAATAAAAATCAAAGTAGAGGCAGGAGCTTCACATCAAAAACACATCAAAATAAGTTGGAAGCTCTAAACTAAGCCCCAAGAACCTGAGCGATGGAAACTATTACAGGGTTATTTATCAAGCAGCCAGTTCTGAAGGAAAAGGGAAGCAAACTACTGAGACCGAATAAAAAGAACTAGAGAACACATTGAGCAAGAGCTTGAAAATGAAAGGTTCAAGAGAAATTGATAGTGCAAGAGATGCAGTCCCCTAATTCTTCTTCCAATCCATGAACTCAATGTTGAATTTTAGCATTAGCATGAATACGCTTAAAAATTTGCAGACTAACATAAACAAATGACAAGTGCAGTAAATCACATCAACATACTGAACACAAGAGTTTTTCACTGCGGAAACCTTTAAAGGACAAAAAACCCAAAAGCATTAGTAATTCATCTCGTAAATGAGATGACTGAGTTCTTCAAAAATTCCACAAACCCTAACTGGGTTTGTATCACAAATCCACAATTACAAAAGATAATCCTTTTACACAGAAAAATGCCAGTTTAGGATTTTCAACAAATTAGGGCTTTCTGCCCTAATTTTCTCTCTCCTGACCGAAGAGATCAGACTGCCCAAACATCTCCGCTCACTGGTCAGATCTGTTTTCTCTCTCCTGCCCAAACTATTCAGCTGCCCGGATTTGAACTGAGGCTTCCTGGAATGCCCTGCCAGCCTTCCCATGATCAACCTGTGTCTTTTCGAAGTCTGGTTTTACCTGCCCGGAGCCTGCCCAAGTTTTTTGCCCAGATTATCCTGCTGCCCTAAACTTCTGCCCGTTTTGTTGGCTGCTCTCGTGGCTTCTGCTGGCTGCTGAAAGCCCTTTATGGGTTGTCTGTTAGCAGCCCGAGGGTTTATTGTTGCATCCGGAGGGTCTGCTACAGACCCGGATGCCCTTACGGGCAGGCTGCTAGTAGCCCGAGGTTCGACTGTAGCAGCCCGAGGGTCTGTTGTAGCAACCCGAGGGTCTGTTGTAGCAGCCCGAGGTCTGTCCAGCACTGCCCGGAGCTCGTAAGGGCTATTGTGGGTGCCTAGAGAACCTATGCAGGTTGCCCAAGCCCTGCTAGGGTTTTCTGTGGGTGGTCGTGGGCAGCACAGGGTAGCCCAAGCCCTGCTAAAGCCTGCCCGAGCTGCTCGAAGAGACTCCAAGCCCTATAGAGGGCTGCCCAAGAAATGGAAAGGGCTGCTATGAAGTTTTGTAGCCTACCCGGGAATGGATCTTAGCTGCCCGTGACTTGAAAAGACTACGTGTGAGGATAATAGAAAGCTAGGGTTAAACCCTAGTTAATGAAGGAGATTAACGATTGCTGCAAGAGATCATCTCAAACCCTAGCTTAGGGTTTACTAAATAAATGTGGATGCCCTAGCTAGACTCATCCATGCTAGGGAAAAACCATCAAACCTCCTTCTCTTCAAATGACCAATGAATCTCTCTGGTAGAGCAGCTGCATCTATGAGAGCAAAGTGTGTGTAATAATGAAATGGATTGATCTTCTTTTATATCCTTTGAGTCACCTATAAGTGGAACAAAATTAGAAAGAACGAGATATTATTTTATTCTTTTTCTCACTTTGACTTCTACCTTTAGTGGTACTAAAGGTCTTTTTGCACTTTCACTTTTACACCTTAGTGGTACTAAGGGTCCTTATGTATTTTCGACTTTTGCTTTAGCCTTCTTCAAGTGTCCTATGGTCAATACAAGTGGTCAAGATGGTTTTTCAACCACTCAAAGTACATCATCATAAACAGAGCGAATTACTATGCTTTTATCCCACACTCAATGTGACACCAAGATCGGATACTAAGGTGTTTTAACCAAGGGTAGCTAAGCCTTGGAGAACATCACAAAGCCCACTGATCGAGGGTCAGAATGCCACACATGCCTAGACCCGATCTAGGGATTATAGTGTCTTCTTGGTAACAAACCAGGTGTCTCAACCATAGGTTGCATAATTTGACAGTAGGTCAAATACTTGGTAACAGACCAAGCGCCTCCATTCTCCCGAAGAATGGCCCTCGACCCTGGGCCGAGTCCCTAGTCCCGGATTAGGTAAATTCCTAGTAACTGACCAAGTGCCTCCATTCAAAAGAATGGTCACTCAGCTCTAGGCTGAGTCCCCCAGTGCTAGACTAGTTCCACATCCTGGTCCCGGACCAGATGTCACCATTCAACAGAATGGTCACTCAACTCAAGGTTGAGTCCCCTAGTGCTGGATTGGTTCCACATCCTAGTCCCGGACTAGATATCACCATTCAAGAGAATGGTCACTCAACTCAAGGTTGAGTCCCCTAGTGCTGGATTGCTTCCATATCGTGGTCCCAAACCAGATATCCCTATTCAACAGAATGGTCACTCAACTCTACGTTGAGTCCACACCCTGGTCCCAAACCAGGTGTCTCCATTCTCCTAAGAGAATGGCTCTTGATGCTGCTCATAAAAATCAACACTCCCTCTCAACGAGAGAGGCATTCGATGCCATGCCAAGCTTGTCACGAAAGTATACGAACTTTGATGTTGTCAGAGGCTTGGTCAAGATATCTGCGATTTGTTCATCTGTACAAATGTATTGCAACTTCAGAGCACCTCTCTGCACTAGGTCTCTGATGAAATGATACCTCATTTTAATGTGTTCCGATCTGTCATGAAACACTGGATTCTCCAAAATCTTAATGCAACTCTGATTATCGCAGTGGATGATCGTTGAGTCAAACTTTCCCCCGAACAAATCAGATAGAAGTTTTCTGAGCCAAACTGCTTCCTTGTAGGCATCACTTACAGCAATATATTCTGCCTCATTTGTACTCTGAGCTATGGAACCCTACTTCCTGCTAGACCAAGAGATCATTGCAGATCCCATACTGAAGCAGTAACCAGAGGTGCTTTTCTGGTCTATTGCACTGCCAGCCCAATCTGAATCAGCATATCTAGAGAACAATACTCCACTGCCGAAGTAGACCTGAGCCCATAAGTGATAGTACCTTATACATATCTGGGTACGTGTTTAGCAGCTACCAAGTGTATGTGCTTCGGATCAGACATGAGTTGACTCAGAGCATTCACTGTGTAGCAGATGTCCGATCTCGTATGCATGAGATACATCAAGGATCCAATAAGTTGTTTGTACATAGTAGAGTCCATATTCTGTGAACTGGTAGCTGAGTCACGCAACTTTGTCAAGTTGGTAGTCATGGGTACGCTTATAGACTTGTAGTCCTGCATCCCAAATCTCTGCAAGATGTCCACTACATACTTTCCTTGTGTCAGGAAGATCTCGCCTGGCTTTTTCCAGACCTCTAAGCCAAGGAAATAATGCATCAACCCGAGATCCTTCATCTCAAATTCAGAGGTAAGCTCCCTCTTACATAGTTCTATCAACTTTTCATCACATGTAAGAAACAAGTCATCTACATATAGAACAAGTATCAAGACATGATTATGAACAACCTTAAAGTACAAGTTAGAATTAGCTGTACTTTTCGAAAACCCCAAGCTGTGGAGAAATCCATCCATCCTCGCATACTAGACTCTCGGAGCCTGTTTCAATCCATACAAGGCTTTCCTCAGTTTACAGACATGGGTCTTATTCCCATGAGTCAGAAATCCTTCAGGTTGTTCAATATAGACTTCCTCCTCAATCTTGCCATTGAGGTAGGATGTCTTTACATCCATCTGTTGTAACTTCCATCTGAATACTGCAACAAGAGAAATGATGGTTCTAATGGTAGTATACCTAGCAACAGGAGCAAATGTCTCATCATAGTCAATGCCTTCTTTCTGAGTGAAGCCACAAGCTACGAATATGGCTTTATACTCTTCCACGCTGCCATTAGCAGCATGCTTGATTTTATAAAGTCATCTGGATGTCACCACTGACTTTCCTGTTGGTTTGGGAACAACTTCCCACACATCATTCTTCATGATTGAACAGTACTCTTCAATCATGGCATCAACCCATACCTATTGACTTGTTGCTTCTTAGTATGAAGAAGGTTCTGCACTGATGAGCTGGCTCATAAGACCAAAGTACTTTTGTGGTCTTATGCTTTCTCTGAAAGACCTGGGAGGAGCTCTATGCTTCTCAGCTTCTTGTACCGTTTCTTGATACCAAGCAGGTCTCCTTTTGGAGGGAGCAACTTCAAGCAGTTCTTCTGGTGGACTTTCAGTGTCCTCAGGTGCATCTAGAATTTGATCCTCAAAGTCCTCTTCCTCCCTCTAAATTTCTAAATCTGGAAACTCGAAACACAGCTTCCTCATGGAAGATCACATCTCTGTTGACCATCTTTTGTAAGCCTAGAAGAGCTATGTAGAGAAGGTGTCCAAACCTTCTATGCCACAGCTCACATGGATCAACTGAATGAAGTACCAAAGCATGAGTGGAATCTTCTGAAGCCTTGTAAAGGCCTCCCTCTCGAACCCTAATCTATATAGTTGAGCTTAGCTTTTCATCTTTTGCATGTTATCACATATATAGTAGTCGGGCTACCATATTCTATTTTTCAGATTCAGTACATTTTTCAGCCAGATCTCCTACATATGAGATGCTGAGATGAGCAGTTTTGATGGATCATTATGTTATCAGTGGACTATAGTACTCTCCCATGCCAGGACCGAGTCTCAGGACACTCAGATTTGAGGACCGATGTAGCCATTTAGTCGTGCAGAGAAAATAGCAGTGCCCAGTTTTGCATCAGTGTTTTCTTATTGGACAGATGTTGGTTCAGATGAACTATTTTCATGCTTATGACTCAGTTTATATTATATTGTGTTATGGTTATCATTGCTCTTATACTCATTTTTGTGACATGTGGTAGAATTTAGTGTCATGATCTGGCGGTCATAAATATGCGGACTTGGATGTATTTATATTATGTATTGATGTCCCTACTTAGGTCTGGAAGTTCTTGATCTATACTCAATGGTTTTACCCTCCCTAGAGAGAATAGAGGTAGTCATTCCCACCATACTTTGGGTCGCTAGTGTTGGTTTCATTATTCATTGTCTCCACTCATCCATTACCTTCCAGTTGTGTTTTAGCCCGACTTACTACTTGAATTGTGGCATGGAGGACCTTTCTCTGCTAGAGCCTTTGTTGGACAAGCCTCCCTGTTTATTTGTGTCTCGGCTCTGAGTTGCCTAGGTTGTGTTTGCTTACCTGAAAAAAGTACCATAAAATGAATTTGGAAATGAAATGAATATCTTATAAAAGCCCATTCATGAAAAGTAGTGTTTTTAAACATACATGAATGCAAGGCTAGCCTAATGAAATTGGCTTTGAAAAATATTGCAATGAAATATTTTAAACATTCATGAAAAGTAGTGTTTTTCAACATACATGAATGCATAAAGCCTCAATAATAAAAGTTCGTATAAAAAATACATAGACAAAGGCTATGGAAAATCAAAGGCCCAAAAAAGCAATTGTTCCTAAAAGTTCTATCTAAAGATTGTTGGCCTTACTTGTATTGAGTTGGATTGTGAGCATTTGTCAAGGTGAGTAAGCACCTCTGAAGTAGTTCACCCATTTGTGAGGCACTGCCATCCCCTTTGTTGATTGTTTGTCCAGCATATGGTTATAGTGAATATTCCCTTTCCATATCCAAAATGTCACAGTGTTGAGTTGGTGGTCATCCCTTGTTCTAACCTTGTAAATTTTAGCCTTCACCCTTCACTAGCAAATTGACTACAACTATGAAGTGAGTATAGTCCTGAAATTTTGGTCTGAGTAATAATAAATAAAACCCTATATATGTATTCGGTTGATGTACCGCCAATGAGGTGATTGCTATTTGTTATGATTGTTACTTGAATGATTTGTAGAGCATGTCTTAGCCTCTTAACACTTGCAGTAGATGGATGACAGCCTGAGTTATATTATTGGTATCTGGTCATTTACAGGTGATTATTTTGTCTATTGGATATTACAGATGACCATGAAGATACCTGGAATGGGTATGAGTATATACCTTATATGGATTTGGACTCTCTGAGTCCAGTGAGACAGCTTGTTGTCAGTTCTGGGCACTTACAGAGATGATTAGGCTCATTTTACTCTTTTGGTGCAGTTTTGCTTCACTGGAAGTCATGTTTGAGCAGGGAGATGATCTTATTGGATCTCCTAGGGCGTTGTATGGGGCATAGGGGGTCCAACCACTTGATTGTAGCATATTACCCCCCTCCCAGAGAGCCTAGTAGGCTCAGTTGGATAACGCAGGCACCCTAGGAGGTTGTTTTGGTAGGTTCACGTTTCTCGAGGCAGATTAAAAAATAATTAAATGGCTACTGAGGAATTCGATTTGGGATACTGAGGCAAGGAAATGGCATGGGATGAGTCATGATGATGAGAGTGATGTCCTCCGCACCTTCTCCAGCAGTTGCAGCACCTAATTGGGCCCACACCTATTTTTTTTGGGCATTTTATATTATTTTCTGGAGCTTTTGGGAGGCTCACGATTTTCTCAAGGAGGGTTTTCATTAGTGTCATTGCGATCTATGACTTCTTCTTGCTATTTTTCTGTAGCATCTAGCTTTTGTCTCATGTTGCAGCAAATCTGATATGGTTGACATTTGTTGTGCAAGAGAGAGGGCACATTGACTCCTTGGGGCAAAACGTTGGACATAGAACTTGCTCAAAGCTTCTCAAATTGATCGGGACAGCAGGGATCATCATCATCAAGGCATCTACAAGGTTTTCCAGGCAAGATCTACAGGTTAGTCCCTTTCTTCTAGATCTCAATCCATTGCACCTGCTTTTCTTCATTTTATACCAAAAATTCCATAATAATAAAAACCAAAAAATACTAAAAAACAGACCACTTGATCTCAAGCCAAACCACTGCTAGGTTTTGTAGATCGAGTCATCCCCTAACCATATCACCCTCAATGTTGATTTGAAAGAGGCTAATTTGCCCTAGATCTGAGAAATTGATCACTCAAACCCTAGCGCTATCCACCATTTTTCTGACTTTTTTTGTGATTTGATTTTTCCAGCAAAACACCTACTTGGGTTTGTAGATTGGGTCATCCTCTCACCAAATCACCTTCAACGCTGAGCTCGAAGTTGACAGTTTGCCCTAGATCTGAGAAACTGACCTCCCAAACCCTAGCGCTAGCCATCCTGCTGTTGGTTTTTCCCGTGATCTGACTTTTCCGACCAAATACCTTTTTGGGTTTGTAGATCGGGCTATTTCCCAGGTGGGTTTCCTCCAACACTGGGCAGATAGTGACTCCATTGCCCTAGATCTGACAAGCACTGATCTCCAACCCTAGCGCTACCCCCTCTTTGGCCTCTTTTTCCTGAAATCTGATTTTTCCTGGTGACTCGGGTACTGTGACATTGTTATACCATTCCATCGAGTCTATCCATCGGTACTAGATAGCCCCAATCATGTCCTTTCCCTCCCTGCATTGGTTACGTTTTCCAAGGCAGCGGATATCTTCATCTATTGCTAGTACCCCAACCCCAGATCTAGTATTCACCTTATAGGTCACCTGTGTCCCAGCCTTGGATCAAACCTCACACTTCCAAAGCCCTGGTTCAGTTAGTGACACCCTCCATAGATCTAGGGTTTCCATTTACCTTACACCTTACGTACCTCAAGTCTATTTGATCTGATCTGGTGTCTAGGTCTAATCTCTCCTATCGGGAGTAGATCTGGGTCTCCCCCTTTGTTGTCTTGGGCTAAGATAACATAAAGCCCAAGCTGCCTCGATTGGCGTGACAACCATCCATTTGGGATTCGAGGCAATCTTGGTTCCACCTCCTTAGTTGCTTGTCCCTCTACCATCCATTCTGGATCCATCTCACATAGGCAACTACAAGGTTGGTGATAACATTGCCCATAAAAGGACTTTCTTGTCCATGAAGAGGACTCTGTAGCCCTTGTCCTCTAAGCCAGCAACAGATAGAAGATTCTTCTTCAAACCAGGAACATATAAGACATCATCAATATGAAGAACCCTACCTGAGTCAAGTTGAAGTGAAGTTAAACCAACTCCTTCAATCTTGTAAGTGGAATCATCTCCAAGTTCCACCTGTGTGGTGAACTTCTTCTTTCTATAACTGGTGAGAGCTCCACGGTTACCTGTCATATGCCTGGAGGCACCACTATCCACCAACCAAGAGGTAGCACTATCTGTGATGGATCCAGAGAGAGCAGAAACTAGGTAGTACTCTCTTCTAGGTTCTTCTTTGTTAGCCTTGGTTTTCTTCTTCTTCCTAGGTTCTTTTTCTTCTTCTGTTGCTTCTGCAGCAGAGGCTTGAAATCTCCTCTTGGATTTCTTCTTGGTTTGCCTGCACTCCCTGGCAAAGTGTCCAAACTTGTGGCAATTATAGCATTCCACTTTTGAACATCAAAGAACTTACCTTGAGGTTTCTTTCCCTTCTTTTGCTGAGGGGAGAGCTTCTTGAACTTCTTTGTCTTTGCTGCAAGTGCAAGGTTACCTTCCTTGATTACCTTGCCTGAAGTCCTTCCCTCTTCTTCTATGCAATCATGCCAAAGTCTTTCGAAATTTGGTTGATTCTCACATCCACTGACAGATGCCATGAAAGTTTCCCAAGAGCTTGGGAGACCATCGACTACAGTCTGCACAAGGTCATCATCATCAACAGCAATACCAATAGCAATAAGTTGATCTCTTACCTGTGTAATCTTCGTGAAGAAAGAACCAACCCCTTCATGCTTGTTCAACTTCAAAGTTCGTAGCCTTTTCTTCAAGACTCTCTTCTGACTGGGAGCCTTCTTCTCATACAAGTTGTCCAAGGTGTCAAAGCATTCTTTGGCAGTCTTTAATGCTGTGATGTTGGGCATCACCGTTTCTTTGATAGAATCATAAATGATCCTTCTAGCCTTAGCCTGCTTCTTCTTGTAAGCAAGTCTGCCAACATTAGATGTTGCCTCTTCAATGACGTTGAACACAATGTAATCAAGGTCATTTTCTTCTAGAATAGCTGTAAGCCTTGCTTTCCAGGAGTTATAGACAGTTGAACCTTGAAGCTTCTCTTCTAGTCTGAAGATGTTGATGGCCATCTATGACACTTAGTCAAATGTCAAGTCTGCAAAATATCCCAAGGTCTAGGAAGACAACATCAATCTCGTTTTACTATGTCTTCACATGCTAAGCTCCGATACCATGTTGAATTTTAACATTATCATGAATACTTTTAAAAATTTGCAGACTAACATAAACAAATGACAAGTGCAATAAATCACATCTACACATCAACACAGTGAACACAAAAGTTTTTCACTGGGGAAACCTTTAAAGTAAAAAAACCCCAAAAGCATTAGTGATTCATCTTGTAAATGAGATGACTGAGTTCTTAAAAAATTCCACAAACCCTAACTGGGTTTGTATCACAAATCCACAATTATAGAAGATAATCCTTTTACACAGAAAAATGCCAATTTAGGCTTTTCAACAAATTAGGGCTTTCTGCACTAATTTTCTCTCTCCTTCCTGCAGAGATCAAACTACCCAAACATCTTCTCTGACTGCTTAGATCTGTTTTCTCTCTCCTTCCCGAACTGTTCAGCTGCCCAGATCTATAAGGAGGCTTCCCGGATCTGAACTTAGGCTGCCTGGAATGCCCTGCCAGCCTGTGGTCTTTTCCAGCCTGCTTGAAGTCTGGTTTTACCTGCCTGGAGCTTGCCCAAGTTTCCTGCCCAGATTATCCTACTTCCCTAAACTCCTGCCCGTTCTGCTGGCTGCTCTCGTGGCTTTTGCTGGCTGCCTAAAGCCCTTTATGGGTTGTCTGTTAGCAGCCCAAGGGTTTGTTGTTGCAGCCCGAGGGTCTGCTACAGACCCGGATGCCCTTACGGGCAGGCTGCTCGCAGCCCGAGGGTCTGTTGTGGCAGCACGAGGTTTGTCTGGGACTGCCCAGAGTGCGTAAGGGCTACTGTGGGTGCCCAAAGACCCTTAGCAGGTTGCCCGAGCCCTGCTAGGGTTTTTTGTGGGTGGTTTGGGCAGCACAAGGCATCCCAAGCCTTGCTAGGGCTTGCCCAAGTTGTTGGAAGAGAAGCCAAGCCCTATAGAGGGTTGCCCGAGAAATGGAGAGGGCTGCTGTGAAGTTTTGCAACCTGCCTGGGAATGGGTCTCAGTTGCCCGTGACTTGAGAAGACTTCCTGTGAGGAGAATAAAAAGCTAGGGTTAAACCCTAGTTGATGAAGGAGGTAAAATATTGTTGCAAGAGATCATCTCAAACCCTAGCTTAGGGTTTACTGAACAAATGTGGATGCCCTAGCTAGACTCATCCATGTTAGGGAAAAACCATCAAACCTCCTTCTCTTCAAATGACCAGCAAATCCTTCTGGTAGAGCAGCTGCATCTGTGAGAGCAAAGTGTGTGTAATAATGAAATGGATTGATCTTCTTTTATATCCTTTGAGTCACCTGTAAGCTGACCAAAATTAGAAAGAACGAGATATTTTATTATTTTATTCTTTTCTCACTTTGACTTTTACCTTTAGTGGTACTAAAGGTATTTTTGCACTTTCACTTTTACACCTTAGTGGTACTAAGGGTCCTCATGTGTTTTTGACTTTTGCTTTAGCCTTCTTCAAGTGCCCTATGGTCAATACAAGTGGTCAAGGTGGTCTTTCAACCCAACTCAAAGTACATCATCATAAACAAAGTGAATTACTAATGCTTTTATCTCACTCTGTGTGCACCAAGATCAGATACTAAGGTGTCTTAACCAAGGGTAGATAAGCCTTGGAGAAGAGCACAAAGCCCACTGATCGAGGGTCAGAGTGCCACACATGCCTAGACCTAGTCTAGGGCTTATAGTGTCTTCCTGGTAACAGACCAGGTGCCTCAGCCGTAGGCTACATAATTTGACACTAGGTCAAATACTTGGTAACAGACCAAGCGCCTCCATTCTCCCGGAGAATGGTCCTCAGCCAGTCCCGGACTAGGTAAATTCCTGGTAACTGACCAAGTGCCTCCATTCAAAGAATGACCACTCAGCTCTAGGCTGAGTACCCCAGTGCTAGACTGGTTCCACATCCTGGTCTCGGACAAAATCTCACCATTCAACAGAATGGTCACTTAACTGACCAAGTGCCTCCATTCAAAAGAATGACCACTCAACTCTAGGCTGAGACCCCCAGTGCTGGACTAGTTCCATATCCTGGTCCCAGACCAGATGTCACCATTAAATAGAATGGTCACTCAACTCAAGGCTAAGTCCCCCAATGCTGGACTGGTTCCATATCGTGGTCCCGGACCAGATATCCCCATTCAATGGAATAGTCACTCAATTCTAGGTTGAGTCCACACCCTGGTCCCGGACCAGGTGTCTCCATTCTCCTAAGAGAATGGCTCTCGATGTTGCTCAGAAAAATCAACACTCAAAGCATAGTACAAGGACGGACCTTTGGCCTCAGAACCTGAACAATGCCAACTAACAGATATTAAATAGTTTTAGACACTAGTTTTTTTTCATAGCAAAATGATTTCGATACCATAACAAAAATATCCAGATTCCAAAGACAAGCCAGAAACCCTGTGTGACCAAAACAAGGATCCAAGGACTAACTTGACCATGCCAAAGCGACACCCAAATCACAATTGGAATTTGGAACATCCTCACTGTTAGCTCAGTCCATAACTAACCTACCATATCTTCTAATGGGTCATGGTATAAGCAAATTCCGTTGTTCCAAATAATTTATTGTTCATCTGCATGTGGAATATTGGATATCCTCGTCATTGCAACATAAACTTCTAAAAATGGATAGTGTGGGGTCAATTGACCATGGATAGTGTTCAATTTTCTATCCAATTCTTTGCTCCAATTTGCAAGTAGGAAATTTTTGAAGTTTTCTACTGGTTCTATCTACCCATACCTCGAGATCTTAATACAGCCCCCCTGAATGATCTTCCACTGCATGTTTGATCACTCTAGAGAAAAGGTCTCCTTCAATTATGATATCCATTCCCTTTTCCGATTCTATCATCAGGGACAACATACCTAATCTTAAGTAATCCCAAAAGTCTCTTGCTCTGTCTGACATAGTTTCTTGTATCACACTCTAGTGTATCCTAGAATTCAGATTCATTTCTAACTTTCTAGAAGTTCTCTTTTATTGTTAAACTCTCATCTTGCTTGTCTGCCGACTCTGATAGACTTAAGTCTCATCAAATCACTTGTATACACAGGAATCCAAGCAGATCTCCCTTCTCTGTAATATTATATGTTCATGTGAAATCTGGGTGGAGTTTATGCCAAGCTGATTTTTTAATAAGCATTTCCGTGCCAGAATTGTCGTTAAGATTTTGATATAAAAATTTAAAAGCTAACTGTCCCAAAGGAAATGGCCTAACAATGCAAATCTTATAAATTTCATGCTTTTCCAAGAGAAGATATCCAGTTCCTTTTTTTTATAATTTTACTTTTTACAACAATGCAAACACCAAAAGTAAAAGTGTGCATGTAAGAACAAACACACATAAAAACGGAATATTTCATGACTTTTGGAAGCATCAGTGATATATTCCAAGTTCCAACAAAATTATATAATATAGGAAGCTCATTTACATGTAAAAATCATCCAAGTTCATTGGCTAACTTAGGACAATATATACCTGTAATACTTCTGAAGCAGATCCAAGTTACGGTACTTTGTTTCTTTCTGGACAAGGTCATCTGAAAATCCAGCCATAAAAAGAAGTGTAATGCCCAAGGCCTTAAAAAAAAAACTCCCAGTTCTTATATGCACCAGCAATGCCATTTGACACATTAAAGGCCCAAAAGATTTTAATTTATTCCTTCCCATGCGTTGTCTGACATACCTGCAAGTTCATGGATTAAGCAATGGTCACTGATTTTGTGCATCTATAAACATGCTTTCTGCTTTACTGCTTAGTCACTTGTTAGTTTAAGTTATTAACTTATTACTACTTACAAATAGAACTCACAAGCCTAACTTTTAGAAACTCTTGCAAACATTTGAATGTCAATTTTCATATAGCAAATAATGGAACATGCAAATAAATAAATCATAACACAACTGCAAAACTCCTGCCAGATTCAGTGCAAAACAATAATATCTAACATGGCATGCATCAACCGAACTGTGTCTATTAGTTAGAGTTCTATGCATTATGAATATTGCATATTTTTTGGTACAGAAGAATCTGCAATGGCTCCAAAGTGTCCTAAAGAGAATGCCATGGGGAAAAACCACTTTGCAGTTATATATGAAGGGAACATTTAAATGGTAGACACTAGTGCCCTAGAAAAAATGGTAGATGGATGCCTCATGTTGAGCATGGAAGGAACTAGTTTAGTAAAGAAATCCAAAATGAAAATTAGGTTGAAGAAGCTATTGTTCAAGATCTAACTAATAAAATCTCGAGCACAGTATCCAAAAACGAAGTTTCTCATGCAGACGAATAGATTGTGATCATACATATGAAGATCAAGAGGTCCTAGTTGAAGATATTGGAATTTGTGAAATTCAGAAGTTATTCTTATTGTACTTGTATTGTATTTTCTTGTACCTCCTAAGGGAGATTATACTGATGTAATTACTCATGTAAACCCTAGAAAGAATCAATGTAAACCCTAGGGAAAGAATACACAAGAAAAGAATAAAAATAAAATTATTTTGTATTTCCCCAAGGTAGGCCGACCCAAGTCAAACTGTCAAGTCGGCCCCAGTAACTTTTCACTTGGAAAATCAATATAAATAGGAGGCACCCCTTTTCATTCATTCATTCACTCACACCAAGTTGCTCCAATAGAAAAGGTGAGCTACTGCAGTCAAGGAGAGTGTTTTCTGGGGTTGTATCTTAGAGAGACATTTTCTCTCTCTTTCTTCTTCTCTCTACTCTCCGGAGCCATCATCTCTATATGAAGGTTTGCTAGGTTTTTCCCGATTGGGTTTCCCAGGATAAATTCTTGTGTTCTTTATTTCTGTGCTTTGTCTTTCTTCTAAAGATCCTATTGTTTATTTGCAATTAAGTTATATTGCTATAATCTTGTAAAAACTAACATGGTATCAGAGCAGTTCTAGAGGAGACCATTGTCGGAAACTAGGGTTTGACCTTCCAAGGCCTTCCCTCATCTCTTCAGAAGAAAAAGAGTTGTGGAAACTTTGCTCTAGGGGAAGCGCATCCTTTGGTGGAAGCAGAATCAAATTTGGAGAAGTTTCAATTTTTTATTGCGGGACACTACGGGGCACTGTGGGAAGAAATTAGGGTTTCAAGCTTCAAAGGCTTCCCACCATTGTTTTGGCCCAACCTCATCTTCCCTCAACTCTTCTTGATAGGGTTTCTGGTTCATATCTATAGATAAGATGATTAGAATAAAGGTTGAAGATTGTCTTGATGGGGATACAAACTTCATATCCTGGAAGCCTAGGGTTCTTCTCATCCTAGAAGAAAATGATCTCTTAAAGTTTGTCAATGAGAAAGTTCTAGAACCAGAAGCAGAAGAAGACAAGTCCCAGTGGAGGAAGTCTGATGCGAAAGCAAGAAGGATTCTTGTGGACTTAGTTAAAGATCACTTAGTTCCGCA
Source organism: Pseudotsuga menziesii (assembly GCA_001517045.1). Taxonomy (NCBI): domain Eukaryota; kingdom Viridiplantae; phylum Streptophyta; class Pinopsida; order Pinales; family Pinaceae; genus Pseudotsuga; species Pseudotsuga menziesii. Next base: position 136,686 of record LPNX011184596.1, read on the forward strand.
AATCTCAAAAAAGAAGACAACTAGGAAGATGTTCAAGACCTTGAAGAAGTTATTTGATCACAGTAGCATCAATATGACTCTCACATTGAGGAACCAATTGTCAAATATGAAGATGATTAAGTCCGAATCAATTGCCTCATATTTCATGAGGATCACCAAACTTCAGGACAAGCTAAGGTCTAGTGGAGATAACATTGAAGAAAAGGAGCTTGTCATGACCACTCGAAATGGTCTTCCACCATCTTGGGAGTCCTTCATCCAAACCATAAGTGGCCAAACCAAGCTGCCCAAATTTGACAAGTTATGAGCAGATTACACTCAGGAAGAAACAAGGATTGCAACAAGACAAACTCCATGGTTCTCAAGTTGAGGAGAATCAAGCCTTCATCATTCATGCCAAGAAAGGCAAGCGAAAAGGAAGGAAGTTTCACAAACATAAGCACCAAGCTAGGAGACCAAGTTCTTCTCCAGATTAGAGGGAAAAGGACTTATCACACATACAATGCTATAAGTGTAAGAAATATGGTCATTATCCAAGGAAGTGTTTTAGTTCAAACAAGAGGAAGCATGAAGCTTCAACAACTGATGTGGAAGATGGTCATCATCAAAAGAAACAAAGAAATGAAGATCATACATAATTCTTCTTCATATCAGCATAATCAGGTATTGTTCCCACTGCTAGTGATACATGGCTCATAGATAATGGTGCTTCTAAGCATATGACTGGTTATAAAGAGAACCTTTCAGAGGTTGTTAAGAAAATATCCCATCTCTGTGTTGTACTTGGAGATGATGCCAACTACACTGTGAAAGGATTTGGATCCACCCCTCTTCAGTTGGAATCCAATGACTTACTACATCTGAATAATGTGTTGTATGTACCTGGTATGAAAAGAAACTTTGTCTCCATCTCCGCCTTAGAAGACAAGGGATATAGAGTTACATTTGCAGATGGAAATGTGCTTGCATGGCACAAGAATTCTAGCATGAACACAGCAAAAGTGATTGGTGTAAGGGAGGAAAGCTTGTATCGTCTGAGCACTCTACCAGCTCAAGCTCTAGTCCATGATTCCACTAACATGAATGAGCTATGGCACAGAAGACTAGCTCATCTAAACTATCAAGCTCTCCCAGCATTAAGGAACATGGTGACAAGTCTACCAATGCTTCATGTAGACCATGATGGTGTATGTTACTATGTAGAGGATGTGCACTTGGTAAGAATACAAAGGGTTCCTTTCCAAAAAGTGAAAGCGGATCCAAGGGAATAATGGATCTAGTCCAGTCTAACTTGTGCAAACCCATGATGGCTACTTCATTGGGTGGTTACAACTACTATGTAACATTTATAGATGACCACTCATGAAAGACGTGGATATACTTCCTCAAGACCAAAGAATCTGAGGAAGTACTCAACAAATTCAAAGAATTCAAAGCACAAGTCAAGAATCTATCAGGAAGAAGAATTAAGATCCTGAGATCAGACAATGTTGGAGAATATTCAGCTACAGAATTCAATGATTTCTGCAAGGAAGAAGGAATTAAGAGGGAGATCACAGTTCCCTACAACCCTCAACAAAATGGGGTTGTGAAAAGGAAGAACCGAACAGTTGTGGAGGCATCCAAAACCATGATACATGACCAGAGTCTACCAATGTTATTATGGGCAGAAGCATCCAGAACAGTTGTTTATTTACAAAGCAGAGGCCCTCATAAAATCTTGAAGAACATGACTCTGAAAGAAGCCTTCACAAAAGTGAAGCCAAAAGTGGGCCACCTCCGTATCTTTGGCTTCCTAGTCTACATACATGTGCCCAAGGATAAAAGGACGAAACTAGAAGGAAACATTCGTGGGATATAGTGAGTCTTCAAGGGCCTACATAATATACATCCCAAGATCAAGGAAGATCAAAGTCAGTAGGAATGTGACCTTTGAAGAAGAGATGGCTATCCGAAAAGGAAGAGGATCTGATATGTAGATCGATGATGATGAAGAAACGAGATCATCTCCTCCTCCAAAAGTTAAGAGGGATTCTGAAGAAAAGAATGAATTGATCAATCCCATTGATCCAGTTGAGCCAGTTGATGCTCCCACGGATATGGCAGTGCGCTGGAAAAGACCTAGATGGGCACAACAGACATTGTAGGATGCAGAGGGGCACGAAGCTCCACACAGAATCCATCTGTAAAGCAAAAGACCTCAGAGGTTCTCAAGTTATGTAGCATTGATGAGTCACATCATTGAATCAGATCCCACCACATACGAAGAGGCATCTGGATACCAAGTTTGGAAGGATACCATGACGGAGGAGTTCCACTCCATCATGAAGAATGACGTATGGGTGGTTGTATCGAGACATGAGGGGAAGTCAGTAGTGACCTCCAAATGGCTTTTCAAGATTAAACACAGAGCAGATGGTAGCGTGGAAAAACACAAGGCCAGATTTGTTGCCAGAGGATTCTCTCAAAAAGAGGGAATTGACTATGATGAAACATTTGCTCCTATGGCTCGATATACTTCCATCAGAACCATCATTGCTATTGCTTTAGCTATGGGATGGAAGTTGCATCAAATGGATGTAACGACTGCCTTCCTCAATGGTATTATCGAGGAAGAAGTTTACATTGAACAACTAGAAGGGTTTATTGTCCATGAGAAAGATTCTTAGGTATGTAAACTGAAAAAAAGGCTTTATATGGGCTCAAGCAAGCACCTCATGCTTGGTATGGACGAATAGACGGATACCAGGTAAACTTGGGATTCACCAAGAGTGATGCAGATCCTAATCTTTACTACAAGATTGTGGCTGATGAGCCACTGATTTTGGTCTTGTATGTGGACGACTTGTTCCTCACAGGAAATAAGAAACTAATTAGATGGTGTAAGAAGAAGCTTGCCTTTGAGTTTGAAACGAAGGATTGATGCATTACTTCTTAGGATTAGAAGTATGGCAAAGGCATTAGGAAATTTTCCTAAGTCAAGGAAAATACACCATTGATATTTTAAAGAGATTTGGGATATTGGACTGCAAGTCCATGGCTACCTAGATGGATGCCAATTTGAAGAAGCTGAAGGAGTCTACTTCAAATTCTGATATGATTGATCCCACCATGTATCTCTAGTTGATTGTCTCTCTAATGTATCTGACAAATACCAGACTGAATATATGTTTTGTTGTGAAAACTCTCAGTGAGTTTATGAGTGATCCAAGGCAGATTCACTGGGTTTTTGAGAAAACATGTTCTCAGATACTTACGTGGCACTATTGGATATGGTCGAAGATATGCTTTAGGATGTGATATGATATTGCAAGGATTTTCTGACTTAGATTGGGTTGGGTGTGTTGCAGATAGGAAGAGTAGTTCTGGATGTTGCTTTAGTTTGGGCTCTGCAGTGATTTCCTAGTGTAGAAGGAAGCAGACCTCAGTAGCACTTAACACTGCAGAGGTCGAGTATATCGCTACCAGAGCAGCAGCTGGAGAAGCAGTATGGCTTCGAAAACTCCTTGATGGGTTATTTGGTCAGATTCCAGGACCAACTGTGATTCACTGTGACAACCAAAGTTGTATACAAATGTCAGTGAATCAAGTATTTCACAATAAGATGAAGCATATAGAGATTCGATATCACTAAATTCATGATATGGTGCAGAAAGGTGTGGTCCAGTTACAGTATGTTCTGACAGATGACCAGACTGCAGATACTCTTACCAAGCCTCTTTTTAGGACAAAGTTTGAATACCGCAGAAGACTTGTAGTATAAGAAAATGCATCCCTCATGGAGAGGAAAAGTCAAGACTAATATCTATGATGCTCGTGCCTCTACTTGTTCTGAATCTTAGCCTGGTATGGGAGAAATCCCATCGACATTGTGAGACAGACAGGTAACAAATGATTGTGTACACTGTACACTGATGACCACTATATGTTCTGATTCTCAATCTGGTGCTCTTTAGAGAATTCCCACCAACTCTTGAGATGATTTGGTAGTAGATGGTCGTGTACACTGGTGGCCTCTGCTCGCCCTGGTTCTCAGCCTGGTATGGGAGAAATCCCATCGACATCTTGAGACAGGAAGGATATAGATGGTCGTGTGCACTAGTGACCACTATACATTTTGATTCTCAATCTGGTGTTCTTTGTTGTATTCCCACCAGCTCTTGAGATGAACTGGTAGTAGATGGTCGTGTACATTGGTGACCTCTATTGGTCTTGGTTCTTAACTTGGTGTTTTTTGGAGAATTCCCACAAGCCTTGGTTCTCAACTTGGTGTAGGAGAATTCCCACCAACACTTGAGATGAAATGATAAGTAGATGGTTGTGTGAAGCATGTCCTAGTTCTCAGGTAGAGACAGACTTATAGCAGATGAGATGTTGATTGCTATGCTCTTCGACGGACTGTGTAGAGTTGCAGAGCTGATAGATCTACCGACAAACTGAGTAGATCATATTTTTTATGGCACCTCTCGGCAAACAGAGACAGTGTTGACAACCTTCAGTATGTATAGAGATGATCGAGACAGATGAGATGTATAGAAGAAGACCCAGATGTTCGTAATGGTGGTGATGACCATATTTGAAGAATAACTTCCTTGTTGAGAGGGAGTGTTGGAATTTGTGCAACTTCAGAACGAGACAAATGAGATGTATAAAAGAAGACCCAGATGTTCTTGATGGTGGTGATGACCATATTTGAAGAATACCCTCCTTGTTGAGAGGGAGTGTTGGAATTTGTACAACTTCAGAAGTTATTCTTATTGTACTTGTATTGTATTTCCTTGTACCTCCTACGAGAGATTATACTGGTGTAATTACTCATGTAAACCCTAGAAAGAATCAATGTAAACCCCGTGGAAAGAATACACAAGAAAAGAATAAAAATAAAAATATTTTCTATTTCCCCAACGTAGGTCGACCCCAGTCAAACTGTCAAGTTGGCCCCAGTAATTTTTCACTTGGAAAATCAATATAAATAGGAGGCGCCTCTCCTCATTCATTCATCCACTCACAACAAGTTGCTCCAGCAGAAAAGGTGCACTATCGCAGTCAAAGAGAGTGTTTTCTGGGGTCGTATCTTAGAGAGACATTTTCTCTCTCTTTCTTCTTCTCTCTACTCTTAGGAGCCATCATCTCTATACGAAAGTGTGTTGGGTTTTTCCCAATTGGGTTTCCCAGGAAAAATTCTTGTGTTCTTTGTTTCTGTGCTTTGTCTTTCTTCTAGAGATCCTATTGTTTATTTGCAATTAAGTTATATTGCTATAATCTTGTAAAAACTAATAGAAGAAGTTGAAGAGCAAAAGGAAAGGGTGAGTTCTCCTTGCCAGCACACAGTAATTTCTTATGACATCTCAGATCTCTTCGAACACAATGACAGAATTATTGAGGATGATGATTATTGGAAATTTATGGGTCCTCCACTATACAATTCTTTGAGATCTGGTAGGTTTCCAAACTTTGCGGTGACTAAGAAGAAGTTGATGAAACTAATATGGATCAGTTTGAGCCAGAATTTGACATTGTCAACTCAAGCAGGGAAATTGAAGACATAATCTATGAAGGCCATGTTGAACAAGATATGACTATCCCAGCTTCTTATGATGCTAATGACGAAGGTTAGGTTAACCCTTTTTCTCTTACATTTGATGATGAAGTACCTCAGGACGTGGGTCCTCTTGCCATTATAGATGATTTCCATATGCCAATGATTTACTGTGATAAAGAGTTTGAAAATTTGGGATCCCGTATCCCTAGTGATATCTCCATGGATTCAACTCAATCGTACTTATCCAGCATCGAGGACAGGGAAGCATGTTATACAAAGAGTTCTCTTGCAGATATTCAGTTTATGATAAGCCCAAATTATGATTCCCAGTTGTGTTCCTCAAGAAGTATTGAAGAAGTTGTTCAACCATTTCTATCCTATATCGGTAAGTCCTTGATGATGCATTTCAACAAGATCGAGAGAAGTACGTGGACAAGTATGATTTTCACTCCTTGGCTTCATAGCATTTATTGTTTATCTTTTCGTTTGAAGCATGAAGGTATGAATCTGATGGCTGATAGTTTCAAATTTTTAGAGAGCATTGAAGGTACTAACATAAATGTTCCAAAGATGAAAAATGTGCTTCTATGTCCAAAAGAATGCTTGAACAAGTACAAGAATATGTTACAGCTAGCTCTCAAAAAGACTCCTAAAGATTTCTATGGCTCACCTTAGCAAATGGCCTTTCAAGTTCAAAATCAGATGACCAGTTTTGTGCTAAATTCTTCCTCAATACCGATGAATGATGGAGGTTACCCATACATAAGCCCGATAGAAGCATGGATAAATAAATCTTGTGAAAGCAATCCTTCTCTGTGGCACGAATTTCAAGGCTTCCAGGTTCTTGCAACCATCCAGCCTTCATTTCCTATCCTTATGCAAATCTTGGTACATACTCAGCTTATCATTGATGAGATATTATCATGGGCTGTCTCCAAAGATGAAGGTAAAGGGTCAGGTATGAATGGTTTACTCAGTTGGCTATGTTGCCGCCTAATTCACACCATGGGTCACGTGGCAGAAATCTTCAAGCCATTGGGTGTGACCTTGGGGGCAAGCTTGAGCCAAGTGTCGTCACCTGATAGATGGGTGGTCCCTATTAAAATAATCTGTGGTTGTTTGAATCTATGAAAGTACAAAACAACAACTATTCTAGCAGTTTGAGATGAAATGGATTAAAATGTTATCGACCAATCACTGCAAATAAATTAATCTTAGCAACTATTAGAAAATATACAAATTATTCAAGACACCTTGCAAAATTTGACTTATGCAAAAGAAAGTAAAGTAGACCAGTGCCAATGAAGAAAATGCTTGCATATGAGGGTTGCTAGTGTAGTCTCGGTGAAAGTATTACAGTGTCTTGGTTGGTAAATTTTAGATTTATTAAATGAGTGATTAAGGGAGTGGGTTGCTTTTGGTTTTGGCCCAATAAGGCAAGCTCTCTTAAAATGAGCGCTAAAGCGGCTTTACCAAGTGTCCACCCGAGGGAGGAATAACCTGCTTGGAGTAGCCCCTGACTTTGTGGTATTCACCCTTTGTGACCTCCCAATTTCTCAAGAAACGGGCTTATGTGGATTTTCTTATTACTCTAGTCACTTGTATCCCTTTCTGGTACAACCAGTTGATCAGACAAGATGCAACGATGCAGAGCATACAACGAAGGAGCCTTCGTCAATTTTTATTATAATCTTGAATGTGATGTTTATTAACTAACTGCTCATGGCTACGAGTCTCTTTCCCCCTTTCGAGATACTCAGGAGAGCACAGCTGGGTTAATTCTAAAGTTTAAAGAAAAGACAAAAGAAAAAGTTTTCTAATTAGTCCTTCCACTAATCTCTTTCCCCCTTTCGAGATACTAGGGAGAGCGTAGGGTAAGTATTTCCTTTCCTTTGACAAAAAAAAACAAATAAACAGGAAATGAAAATTAAAATAACTAAAACTCAAAATCACGAAAAAAAGGCATCGATGTGGATCCCCCCAGGGGGGATGAGGAGTGCGCTCTTAGGAGCCTACTCAAATGTTTATTAATTTTTACAATATGGGAAAAGTGCACTTTGGTCCTTTTAATTTGGATCCAAAGGCTTACAAATTTACAGAAAAATGAATTTTTATGCAAAAGGAAGCTTCGTTAGTCTTCTTTTTGGTTAATTTTCCGAAGATTCGCCGGTCTCCTCTTTTTTACGTTAAAACTGCAAAAACAGCAAGCAAACATAGTGAAATATGCCCCAAAACACTTTAAGAGTGCTTTGGGAAAACCTACAAAAAAATGCTGAAAACGTTCCAAGTAAAAACGAAACAAAGTTGGGTGAAAGCAACTGAGAAAGTGAGCTAGAAAACTACTTTCTTAGGGTCTTTGTTTGCTTCTTAAGGATAGCAAACAAATCTAAAGCACTTAATTGCTAGTTATGAAATTAAAATCAAATACTAACTTACTAATCAATCCTTTTGTTCTTATGAGATAAATAACTTGAAACAAGAAAGCTAGTAATCTAGATTTGAACTAAGAAATGATAATGCCTTGAAATTTTGGCTAGATCTATAAAGGAAAAGTGATTTAAGATCTATTTATGAATGTGAATAACTATAGATCTAAAAATGCTTTTTCAAAAGGAACCAGAATAATAAAGGGTAAAAAATAGGGAGAAGGAGAAGTGGGAAGCTTGGAAAGAAAGAGGATCCTGGAGGTTGTTGCCTGCCGATGTGCACACTGTCATCCTGAAATATTTTGAACGACATAAGGGAGAGGTGTTGCCTTGGGGGCAAGTAAACAGTCAGGTGCTGTCACCTGATCCCGACTCCTCTGTTTAGGCAAACTCCTAACGAATCCAACGGGGGTAGTCCCTACAGAGATTTTCTAAGGCTCATAAGCTTTAAAGTTTATTTGAATGTGTGATGCGGATGGGTGTTGTTTAGGAGTTTCCTAAAAGAAACTTACAATAAAATAACCAGTCAATACTTGCATGTAGAATTAAAAATAAACAACCACTACTTGACAACAACCAAAATTAAGGCAAAGCATTCATGATATGGAAATAGTAAGACTGAAATAAAACTACACTACACTAATCAAAAGTATTAATCAAAAGTAGTAAGACTGAAATAAAACTACATTAACAAAGTTTTCTTTTCTTTTTTATGAAAGCAAATATACTAATCTATTCTAAACAATTATTATGCATGAAAAAAGTAAAAGGAAAAAACAGAAAACAAGGACGATATAGGCTTCTCCCAAATGGGGGAAGTGGGGTGTGGGAGCCTTTATCCCACTTGCTCTTTATTAACTTGTTAAAATGCTTGAAAAAAGAAGAGTGCCTTTCGATCCTTGAAAACAGGGTCAAAAAGTCCCTAAAAGTTCCTAGGAAAGCAGGGGAATGAAGGAGGGGAATGGTAGATGGATTGTGGGTGCTCTGGATGGCCCCAAGCTTGATTTTTCGGTAGCACCTCCCTCTCTTTTTCCCCCGACCTGCTAAAAACCAGCAAGTAAACAAACTTAGATGATGATGATATGCACAAAAATCAAAATCAAAATAAAAAAAATGATTTTTTTTTTGTACTTCGAAAATTTTGAAATTTTACCAAGTATGGAAAGCAAAAATTTAGCCTAGATCTAGTCAAATGATGAAACTTTGAATGTATTTCTAGATCTATCTAGCATCCTAAGACAAGTACATTTAAATGAATAAACTTTAAGGAACTAGATCTACTTGATTATTCTATTTAAACAAAGTATCCGGAAAGGAAAGAGAAATTGGGTTTGAAGAGATAGATGGAAAAATCCAAGCCCTTGCTTGATCTTTTGCGGATGACTTTGGAGTCCTTGCAACAGACTAAATTAATCTTGTAAAGGTGTCGAAGGGAGGAGAAGAGACAGTTTAGTTCCAATCCTCCTTTGAATCTGTGACCTACAAAACTATGAGAAAATCCTTGCACAATAATATTAGATCTAGTGTGTATGAAAACAAGAAACAAAAAAGAACCTCAATAAAACTGAGTACAGTTGGTTATTTCCTACCTCTTGAAAGCAAAGCACAAGTAAACAAATTAACAACAGTAAATGTTTACCCTATGTGTTTTAGAATAACCTTCTAAGCTGGATCCATCAACAATATTAGCAAAGAAAATCAAATCTTTTACAATATCACCTCATAGCACAAGCATTCATCCAATGGCACACGGTAGACCTCCAAAGTCTTCAACTTTATTGGTTAAAATCTCAGCAGCATTACAATAGGCAGAGGTTCCTTCCATCCATCTGGAGTGAGGAAGAAGGCCTCGTATTTATACAAAAACCCAGCCCCAGGGGGTCACCAACCAACTAAAGATCAACCCAAAATTAAACTAAGTTGAAGTGAACTCACACCGCGTTGAACTAAGGTGGGGCTGAAGAGGTGATTTACACCTTTCACCCCCAATCTCTATCAACCTCTCCAAACTTGCCAACACACCACCAACCTTCACCAACCGTGCGAGTCATCCTTCCTCTCGCGATTCTACGACATCGAAGTGAAAGAATAATTAAATGAAGGTTCGTGAACATAGTTTGAAATAACCAAATCTTTTAAGAGAGGGGAGGGGTCCACCCTCACCCACTCTAGTGCAACCTTCTCAATGCCTCTTCACAATGGCGTCATCCTCTTCTCTTGAAACCAATCGAAAGTCATATCACTTTACTATACCATGGTTTCAAATTAATATAATAATTCCTAAGTGGAGAGGGGTCCACCCTCACCCACTCACCATACTCACACTCTAGCGTGAGCTCCATCCTCACGTCACTTTCTTCTTCCACCAAATCGTGACCAAGCTTTTAATTAAATCGTGGCTTCTTTTTAATCCAAAGTTTTAAGTGCTATTACACTTAAAAGGATTGCATGACTTAAGGTGACATCATGCCATGTCACTTCACTTCTATTTTTATTAATTTTTGACGTTTTTACTTTTTTGACTTTTGTGCACTTTCTCCAAATTTAGCATTTAAATGCTATTCTGGTGCTTCATTAGTCAAATGACGCCTTCCAGGGTGTTTTAGCTGCTCGAAACATAGTGAAAGTGGCCCCTAGGGCAAAGATCCTGCTCCGGGCTTAAAAATGAGCCCAACCACGCCACAAACGAACTCCGGATCACACTTTTTTTACACTTTGAATTTTTCCATTTAAACCATTAAAAAGTGGCTTAAAAAATGGAAAAAACTATTTTTTCTCAGAATCAAACGAAACTCTAGGGGGACCTAATACATGTTCATACGACTCAATTCGAATGCCTAGCAAGTTGAAAAATACCAACGCGGAGGCTCTAATAACCTCCTAAGAACAAAACACCAAGACAACTACCCCAGCTTTGGAGGTGTGAGTGAAAAACTCAGAAATTAATAGTCGTTTGTTCAACAACCAATTTACCAATGGAAAACACCCTTTGGGCTAGTCATCTTGATGCTTAAGTCCAAGAAGCCGAGACTTTTATAAAAAATTAAATGCTAGGACATTTTTTACAATTACCCCAAGGGGGTATGAACATGTGTTACAAAAAATTTCAGACAGACTCCCAGAAAAAGGTTGGCGGACTTTTGAACTCTAATCACCAACAAGTGTACTTGTTCAATACTCTGGCAGCTCACTAAAAATCCACTAAGTGCAAAATTAGTGGATAACATAGGCTTCGCGTGTGGGGTACAGAGAGACTTTATCTCCAACAAAAATTGTTAGAAGAGAAGAGAGATCAAGCAAGATCTTCCACGCCTCCACCTAAGACAACCTGCACATCACAACACTTGCAAACCAAGATCAATTCTAGAAGCACACACGTTAGAAATCACTATGAAAATATTCATAAACAAATGAAGGATTTTGTCAGATCTCTAAACATTCATACTCAATAGATTAACACAATAAACAAATTGCTTAATCTACCTGACAAAATTGATGCCAATCCTTTAAGCAAGTTGGACTAGCTTCAAAGCAAACACATGGATCAAATACATATTACCTCCATAAAGCTCAATGATAATTCATCCACTCACCAAAGCACCACACAAATTGACCTCCAAAGTCTCTTTTATTTCTCAGATAAATAACAGTTACAATGAGCAAGCTCTTCCCAAAGAATTCCAACTTGTCAAATGGGAGAGAGTCATGCCTTATTTATAGCTTTTACAAGCCCAGGGGGTCGCATCCACTACTGGACATAGAGGGTGAGTTGTGGGAGTTGATTAAGGGATGCACTTGAGATAGCATGTAGTGGGACTAAGGAGATAGGTGCCACCTCTCCAACCAACTATACACCAACCCATTCACCACTTGCCACCTCACCCATGCGTCAAGCTCAAAAGGGGGGGCACATTCTTTTTGGAATAGTCACTCGCCACCTCTCCTTTAGCCACTAAAGATGACGCCTTCATCAAGGAGAGAACTCGCTTTCTCCTAAGGAATCCAATGCAACAGATTTCAATCAAATTGGACAAGAATCTATTGATTTAAGAATTTTGGATTTTCTCTCCATTTTTTATTTTTTCAATTTTTTAATTAACTTTTTTTTAGTTTTGCAGTTGGGCTACCATGCTGCAACATACAGATTGATCTCTTTATTTATTCTGATTTATTCATTCACATGGGGTTTAACATGGATCATTACAGCCTCAGCCATTTCAGAGCCTTGTTCAGCAGAGTTTCCTTGCCAGGACTGAGATTCATTAATCCATTGGAGCAGAGTAGTAGAGAAGATATGGTACACAGTTACAGAGGAGCTTATCAGATGGAGACAGGTATATATGGTGAGATCAGGTATATGTCTCCTTGGTTTGTTTTTTCTTTGTGATGGATATTAAACACCTAGGCTTGTCTTGTTAGGATGATCGTGGTGACCTATGCTTATATATGTATGTTAATGTTTGAACTTGTGCTAAGACTGATCAAAGGACTTAATGTTGAAGACTTTTGCCCATGCCATGCTTTATACAAATGTTAGACCTTAGTGCTATGTTGGTTCCATGTGTCATTTGTCCCCGTTCATCCAGTTCATCCATGATTGATTCTCATCCCATGACTTTAGTTTGATAGAGACCTATGAGATTGAAGATCACTTTCCCCACTTTGACCCCTATGCATGATGGATCCCATGTTGTTTTGTGTCTCGGCTCTGAGTTGTGCAACAAAACTTACTGAAGCTTTGATCCTTCTGGGCCAGGAGAACCCGCTAGTGTTGGTTCCTGAGCTTAGGCGAGTTGGGTTTTGAAGCCTTGACCTCTTTGGTCAATTCCCCTCGATGTTTGGTCGTGACTGTGGATATCCCCCCTAGTTACCCGAAAAGTGTCAGCTAAATCTCAAAGCAATATGTCTACCATCATTACATGCATTATGTGCTATAAGTTCAATCTGTTGAAATGCAAAGCCCTCAAATAAATGCAAACTGTTTCTTTAAACACAACTCAAAAAGGGCTATAAAGTAAAATTGTGAAAGGCCTAAAAGCAATGGATACATAAATGCTAAATCTAAAGACTATTGGCCACTATTGAAATGTAATGATTAATTCCTCACGGAGCCTGTGGATTTTGATATGAGATGGGGCAAGGGACCGCTAATTCACAGTGTCCCGTAGGATCTCTTCACTACAGTTTCTTGTGTACTCAATGCAAGGGTCCTAGTAAAGATCCTCATGGAGCTTGTTTCTTAGCTTGGATGTGAGTCGTAGACATGTTGTTAGAGTTGAATGGGCTCTTTTCATATCGGCTCATCCACTTGTGAGACACCACCATCCCCTATTGTTCATCCGTCATGTATATGTCATTGTGGTCGTGTGTAATTGTCATCATTCTGAGCGATCATATGGTAAAAGTCAGCTATAAGTCATCTCCCTTTGCCTTAGCCTTGTTTTCCAGCCTCACCCAGCATTAGCACACTGTTTAAACTTTCTAAGCATGGCATGCACAAGAGACTTCCAGAAGGTTCTAAAGATCTTTCAAAGGCACAGGTATATCTTACTTATTATTATCATTGTTGTCACCATGATTATGAGTAACATTATTTAAGTTGGGTTTTGATATACACCATTGGAGCATTTCTTACCTTGGATGCATGCAGGATCATATCAGTACAGTATCTCACCTCCAGTTTGGGTACTTTGACCTGGTCAACCCAGTTGACCAAGTCAAACACGGTTCCCAAGGCAGTGACTCAAAAAATAGCAATGCTTATATTTGCTCCAAACATGCCCAAGACCAATATTGCGGTCTCACTTTTCAGAGTTTGGCCCTGGATCTCTTGATCAGTGATTATTATCACTTTTTTATTGGCCAAATGATCAACTTTTATTACAGATTGCAGACTTTTTGGTTCTCCTAGAACATTGCAATGTTCCAGCAGGTATGAGTAGTCACTTATATCATTCTTCTATCTCTCCAGATCATCCAGTACAGTTAGTTTTCCCCAGTTCTTAGCTTGGATAGAGTTATGATGATTTTATTCAATTTCAGAGGATGTACCACCAAAAATGAACTAGGAAATTCACTGAAAAAATCGATTTGGCCTGTTGGGTCAAGGAAATGACAGGCAGACTTCTCAGATGATGTATTTTGGCTCCTCGAACAGTTCTTCAACAGTTTCAGTCAACATTTGGTCTAGATTCTTTCACTATTGGCTCAGTTAGTGAGGACGTCCCCCAAGGGGCGCCCCTCTACTTAGCTAGATGATGTATTGTATAGTTATATCTTATATTATGAGGATGTAATGGGGCATAGGGTGAATTAATCCCCTAATGACCCCTTTCATGTATTATCATGTTATATCTTATGTTATATTTTGATTTCCACCTTAGGGAGGCGTCCTTGAGCAAAAGTGCGCCCCTTTGATGTGGTCATCTCGATCCATGTATTGATCCTTGTATTGATGATCTCCACCATTGATGATGTCTTAATCTCAACTGTCGGATGATAGGTAAAATGTGGACACACTCTCAAGCTATTTAAGAGAGGTGATCCCCCCATTGTAAAGCATGAGCTCTGGCAACGGGATATTGAATAAAGAGATTTTTCTGGGACTACACTTGTTTCTTGTTTTATAAATGAATGAGATGATGACTGGCATTGTTATTCTTCTGCATTGAGATTTATCCGGCATAGGTTTTGTACATTTTTCTTGCACCCATCCATTCACAGGTTGAAGGAGGCGCACTAGTGGGGGGACTTACTCTGTGCTGGCACTTGGGTTTTGGTTATCAAGGAGTGATTACTTCTTCATGATTTCTCGTTTCTTGTACTTTCTTTACATTGTGAATCTCATTTCTTTGCCTCACTAATTGAATTTATTTGGCTTGATAGGTTGAAAGGGGGCGCTAGGGGCATTAACTGAAGCAGCAATTCATCAAGATCTTGCACGAAACTCTTATTTGATCAGAAAGAAAACATTCTTCATCATCAAGGAGGTTATCAACATGATTTAGGTTTGTTCTCTGTCCTTTTCTTTTCTCATGCTTTACCCATCATCAATTTTACTGAAAAAACCCTTGTTAGAAGTAGGAAAAATCACTGGATCAATTTGCATTGGGAATCTACAAATTTGGCGATCTGGGTTTTGTCGGCCATCCCAAAAATCCCCTCTCCCTCCTAGCCGTGAGCAATAGACTCCATTACCCACCTCCAGGCATTGATCCTTAGGGAGAAAAGCGCCCCTCTTAGTCTGGGAGTCAGTTTCTTATGCACCTTTTTTCAGTTTTTGCTTGGGTTCTTTCATATTGTTGAATCTCTCATCCAAGTCAGTGTGTGGGAAGCCTTAATTCTCAACACCAACCTCATCCTGGGAATTTCTCATTTTTCTGCTTAAATCTCCCCAAGGTCCTAGGTTTGATTATTTGAACCAACACACTAATCCTAGATTCGATTCCAATTTCCATAAGTCACTGTATTATTTTACTTGAGTAACATTACCAACATATATAACCACCTCTACTCAAGTACTCCTTAATTTGTGGCTTATCCTTTAAATCTAAGGTTTTCAAGCACTCACCTTACATATTCTCCATCAGAATTTGATCTGGTGATTTGCTTTAGGTCTTTCCTTTCAGGATAGGTCTGGGTCTCCCCCATTGTTACTTGGGATTCTCTAGTAGCATAAAGCAAAGGAAGTCATAACCGACGTGGCAACCATCCATCTTTTGGCAGTTAGAGTTTTAGTAGGTCACGGCTTTGGTTGCCTTTCCCCTCTGTCATCCTGTACAGGATTATTCTACCAGGGCAACTACAAGATCCGTGATAACAAGGTTTTTCCCTCCCTTCCAGGTCACCCATCCCGGTCCCCTTTAAGCATAGCACCTCCTTTCTTTGGGCCTTTTCAGATGATGGCGTCATCTCCTTCACCAAGCTATACTGCTAGTTTAGGGTGGGGCGTTGAGGGATTATCAACAATCTTGTGGTTAGATGGCGCATGACACTCTTCCCCCACACACTCCAGCCTTTCGTTTGGAGTGATTTGCTCATTTTTAGCTATTTTAGTCATTTTTGGGTAAACTCTGGGGAAAATGCCCCAAGTTAGCCACAAACTAGATTATTTTATATTGTTTTTGTTATATTTTTAAGCTAACATTTTATAATTTTAAAGGCATGTTGGCTTGGTTATTTTTGTAAAATGAGCGTGAGAAGGCTATAAATAAGCCTCTCTTTACTTCATTTGAACATAAGACTTGGAATCAAATATGATACTTTTTCTCTTTCTCTTGCTATATGGGGTTTTGATGTGAGGTGCACCTCTTGGAGAGCTTTTCTCTATGCCTTGTGAAGTGAATGTGGATGGAATGCTAGGGTTTCTTTGCTCATACATGTTGATTCTAGAATGGTTGGACAAACTCATGCACACAGGTGATCTAGGGTTTCTGCTTTTCTCATCTTTGTTAAATCTTGGTAAGAACATCTCTATCTTTGTTGAATGGTGCTAGGTAAGTACATTCTACTTGTTGATTAGGATCTAATTATCGAGATTTTGTCAATTTTGTATGGTTGGAAGATGTTCCTTTGAGGAAGTCTCCTTCGTGAAGGGCCTTTGGATCTCTACTTTGCTCTCATTAGGCTTTCCCAACAAACCCTTAGGGTAGTTGGTTGATGCCCTAATTTTGCAAGCCTAGAGAAAATCTTCTTGTAGGGACGCTAATAATCGATCCCTTATGCCCTGGGATTGAGAGAAGAATCATATCCCACTTATTGTCACTTTTTCTTCAATTTTCTTGCATTCTCATTTGTAAAAAAAATTGCATTTTCATGGTAGGATTAGGTTAAATTTAGGTCTGCAAAATTCATGTTAAAAACCCTAAAAACCAAAAAAATATTTTTTTGCATTTTTGGGCCTCCCTAAAATTTTGGCCTCCTTCCCTACAAACTCAGGTTGGCCATTAAAGCCCTAAAAACCCCAAGGCGAAGTTATAGGTAACCCTAAAAATACAAAATTGTAAAAACCTCAAAATCTGCCCTAAAAAGCCCTAAAACAGTCCTAATTCTGCCCTAAATGCCCTAGCAGCCTCTTATTCTATTTCCTTCTCCTCTCCTCTCCTTTCTTTTAGCCTAATCCCTCTTCCTCTTGGCCTACCTCATTCTGCCCACGGCCTTTCCACCAGCAGTCCTAGGGCTGCCTTCTCTTACCCTCGGCTACCCCTTGCACAGTCCCTTGTGGGCTGTAGAAGCCCCTTAGGGCTGCTATTTATTGCAGCCTGTCTCCATTTTCTGCTGTTCTAAAACCTGCAATAAAAACACAAACAATATAAAAGGTTAATTATAAATCTAGACCCAAAACTTGATAAACTAAAGGGCAAGGTGAACATTCATTAATGGAGCAATATGAAGGTCTGATTTTGATACTGTTTGAGGAATTGTCCTACTGCTGTAGTAAATAGATGATTATCTACGGTACATTCCTGTACATTGCTTACAGTATTCTCCAAACAATACATTGCTTACAGTATTCTCTAAACAATAAATGCAAATCTTTTTGTATTGGAGGATAGATATGGCATAAGTGATTACTAATTAGTACTTGATGGTGCTGGTTTTATACATTGTTTTAAGGTCCTAAATTACTATTTGACATAATGTAGTGTACTGCTGTATTAAACTGTTAATTAGCTGTCCTGCTTATATTATAAATCATTTGTTTTGATTGTGTACAGTTATAATTGTGATGATATTGGTTTATAGTACATAAATGAATGACCATATCTCCAAGAGGACTGTTTTGGCGAAGACAGTCATATGATTACTGTGGATTGATTACGAACATCTTTTATTCTAGTATGTCTTCTTCATTCTCCACTTGACTCCATATACGCACAGATCTATGCATAAGGTTGGGGAAGGTATTGTTGTGTATTTGTCAACTGGTAATCAATATTAGGGCTCTCCCCTTGGAGGTTCCGACTCTCTGAAGCAGTTTGGAGAAGTGACTGAGGTGACAGTGGTCACTTTCTCTTGCATTTGCTTATCGGTGACTAGTCTGCTAGTTCATCTGGTAACACAGACCCCACCCTGTCATGTTGATTACCTCTTTCTTTGATCCTCCTTTAGCAATTGGAGGTGTTTAAGAGTTGTACAAACCCTCCTAAGTTGGGCATAGCATGTACAAAACCAGTGAGATTATGTACAGCCTCTCATTAGAGGGTTGGACGACCTGTCTCCGTGAGCACAAAGAGTTGTACCTGCTCTCAGTGCAAATATGATCAATAATCCAATCCAAACACCAAAATCCATATTACTAGATTCTTCCCATTGGCCTCAAATATTAGGAGAGTCTCTGTTTGTTGTCTATAAGGTCCTCTGGGGGTCTCCCAACCAAACCCTCTCAGCCCTAGACACTCCCTAGATGACATCATCATGCAATGTAATATGCCTTCTCAATGATTGATGAGACAGTAGATACTTCTTCCTTCACAATCTCTACTTTTTCATCTCTTCCTAAAGTTATAACTGGCTCTTTCTTTTTTTTGTTGTACTTCTTAGTCGCATATATCTTTAATTTGTGTTTCTGAGTAGCAATTAGGACTTTTTATTATAATGAATTGTACTTCCTAGTTCCATTGACCTACCTTTTTGGTCACTTGCGGATACTAATAAATTATCTTGTCTTGTCTCATCTGCCTCAGCTTGGCTGTGATGTTACCAACAAGACTAGGATCCTACCCTACTACCTTCCACCAGTATTGCATAAGAACCACACTATAAATCCTGCAACCTTGTAAACATGGCAACAGGAAAAGAAACAACGTGATAGTTGGAATGCCCTATTGCTTGAACTGTCTGCAAATGATCACTGGTACAGTTATGATGGTCACAATCAAGACCATAGCTGGTGGTTAGCCAATTTCTGTCCTGTGTCATTTATTGTGTTATGCAGCTTAGGAGATGCTCTAGGCACTCCTTACCGCCAATCTCTGTACTGTGTCATGTATTGTGTTATGCAGCTTACAAGATGCTCTAGGCACTCCTTACTGCCATTGCCAAATGTTGTTCTTCCTATTTTCATTGACATATTTTGGTCATTTGTGGACATTAATATAAGTCCATTTCATTTCATGTCTTTACTGCAGTTCCCTTTTAACTTGGACATGTTGGTGTTATTATTCATCTAACGTAATTATATATATGTGTGTGTGTGTGTCCAAGACGGTTTTCTTATCATCCTTGAAACAATATGGTATAAATAATACATCATTTTTATTATCACAAATTATCAACTTAACATTGATTCTTCGATTAACTAAAGAGTTCAAGAGTTAATTTTATAATCCATTACTTACTCATTTTGAGGAAGATTCCTTGTCCTTCCACCATATTTAATACAAAGAAACAGACATGATGGACAACTTGGATCAGAAGGACGCATTGCCTTCTCCTCTTCAAGTATTTGCACTGGACAAAGTATTGGATTCTGTAGGTTGGGATAGAATATCTTCCTTCGGACACCAGGCTGCTCATATAATACATGCTCCTGACAAACAACATAAATTATGTAGATATGTCAATATTTCATCTCAACAGCAAAGAGGAAGTAGAAACAGTATAAGATAAGAATTTGAAAAAACTCCTCTGTAAAGACATACAGATTCCAGAGCACAAGCAAAAAAAGGAGCTCAGAAATGGGACTATCATCATGATCAATGTTGAAAAAGACGGCCTTGGCAAAAAGTCAGCGAGGGTCCCGAATACAACTTCTCGGCAACATCGGCGAAAAAATCAGGAAAAACCGGCAAAAGTCGGCAAACATAAAAAAATAGAAAATACATTCATTTTTTTTAGAATTTTAAACATATAAAGCAACAATAACATCAGAAAAACATATTGGAACATAAATATGAAGAAAGAATTGATATATATCATCATCAGGTAGTCATGCCAAATATAAAACGATACATCAAAGTCGATACTAAAACATCATAGTTGTCCAATAAAGGACTCAAAAGTGTATAAAGTTTAAACAATACAAAATGACATCACATATATAAATGTATCTGAGGAAAACTAGCATCTAGCTATCTGATATAAATGCCCTCTTCCCCTTTTATGGGAAAATAGCATGGGTCGTTTTTCAGGCCTGCCCCTAGCACTATAAGTAGCAGCAGAAGGCCCTGGCTCTGCATCTAATACCGGACGCTAAGTGATGGATGGAGGACTAGATGTATCAATCGGTGCAGAAGGTGGTGGTGATGCTAGCACATCACCCTCCATGGTGTCTCCAACCACCTCCTCCTCCTCCTCCTACTCTTGCCCCTCCTCTTGCCCCCCCTCTAGCCATGCAGGTTTTCAACACTGGTTTAACTTTTATCAAGGTTTATAACAGCCGCATCATCATCTTTGTTCATCCTTGTTTGAACCAGGGTGTATTATTTTTATCCATTTGACTTATTGGATCCACCTTCAAGCAACAAAAACTTATCTATATTCCATTTTTTTCTCCGTGCAAATGCTTAGTGGCATTCAAATTGCTGACATGTTACTTTCCTGCTATATTCTTTTGAATAGTTATATGTCATGAAATGAATTCTAGTTTCTTTTTGAGATCTTTTAAATTTTTAGGCAGGTTAGTCAAATTCACATCATCACCTTTCTTCATTACCATTTGAAGTTTTGAACCATGGTTAATAATTTTACCCATTTGAATTATAGCATTTTACTTTTGAGCGGCATGAATTAATTTGCATTCCAATTTCTTCATTCAATTCATTACTGGATTTCACATTGCTTACATGTTAATGACCAAATGACCAATTTGCATGCCAAATGACAAAAAAAAACCAATTTTCCCTTTTAAAATCACGGATTGAAGGCATGGGCGCTTTTTTGCGTCAACTCGCGACTTTTAAGGAAAAGTCGCGATTTTTAACCAAAAGTCGCACCTCCAGGCTTTTTAAAAAAAGCGCGACTTTTACTCACCGAAAAATCGGCTTGGAGTAAAAGTCGTGACTTTTCCGACTTCTCGCGAAAAATCGCAGATGTTTTCAACACTGATCATGATAAATACCAAACGGAAATATACAATGGGCAACAAGTAATGCAAAGCCAAACGAGAATGTTCTGCATCTTGACATGCAAAATAATAAATGGCTAAACAACAGTGACCATTGACTTAAACAACATCAATATAGGTGCAGACATTTCATACCTTCCTCTTTTATTGTCACCTGAAAGTGGATAATATGCACAATAATCATTATTTGAATTAATTTTGCCTCGAAGAGAAAGAAGAAAACAACCAGTCACCTAAAGAATATCAGTTATATTAACATGATAGTAACTTAAATAACATTAAAAAAGTGACTTCAGGGTTAGTAGTTAAGACCTTCAATGTACTTGCAGATATAGATGGAACTCATTTAAAAGTCAATAGCAGATAAATCATAAATGTGTTTCAAAAGGTTTGACACTAACTCTGACACATTTATTCCCATTTCTTTCAACTGGTGAGTGTACTGCAGCATCAATTTAATTTCACATAGTTGAAAACCAGAAGCAAGAAAAGAAACAAATAATCCAAAATGCAAAGTACAAACATAAAAGTTAATTCAGTTTTATTGAAGGAGAAAATAATGAGCATCAACGTTAACATCAATATATTATGTATTAAGT
The DNA here is from genome assembly GCA_001517045.1 of Pseudotsuga menziesii. NCBI lineage: Eukaryota > Viridiplantae > Streptophyta > Pinopsida > Pinales > Pinaceae > Pseudotsuga > Pseudotsuga menziesii. Next base: position 158,319 of record LPNX011184596.1, read on the forward strand.
GACCATGTCTATAATAACATATTAGTAATAGAACATGACAATTAATGTTCAGGTTAGTTAGATAGTTAGACCACCTTAATCATCATAGGGTACTATAAATGATGTAATGTATGATGAGATAGGTGAGAGAATGGTACATGTATTTAGCACATGGGTATCCTAGCTCAGGCTATCCCTATGGTATCTTGGTGCAGCATTCCTTTTTTTGGCAAAATATGTCTCATGTTAACATAGAAATATTTACAGAAGCAAAGGAAAAAGCAGGTATATGTAATGGTCATATCATTTTCCTTGGTGCTACTAAGGCAGAAAAATATTTCACAGAATAGGCTGTGGCATCTCATTCCTTGGCATCTTTAATTAGCAGTAAGCCTTTAACCAACAATTGCATGTATACCTCTTTCCTCCAAGAAAAAGACTGAAGCAAACTGACCTCATTAGCAAAAACATATTTGCACCTTATCTTCCAGAGGATGAACAATGCAATAACTCTGAGGCAGTTCCAAATCCCTGTGAAGGCTGTGTTTACACTCGAACCTGTACTGCTTTCTTCAATGGAGCTTGGTGCAACTTGTAGACACACCCACTATCACCTCAATGTATGTGCCTCTCGCTTAGGGTTGGTTCATGGAAACTCCAAGGGGGTATCCCTAACTGTACGTGGAACCTGTTAGTTAATTGGACAAATAAGAAAGGGCTGCAGATAAGTAGATATTTGTATCGAACCTTAGAACTAGCAGTGAAGAATCAGAGAAGACCAGTGCCTTTCAAGGGCTGATGGGGTCAAAGGTGGGCTAGAATGATCGTCTAAAGAGGGGTAGATAATAGGGGCAAGGCTTCTGAGATGAAAGAATCTCGCCACAAAACAAGGTGTAACTTTGAATAACTGGATTTGGGCTGATGACAACTCTGTCCTGTTCACTATGAGGAAGCTATGGAGTGGTTTTCCCACTCTGCAGGGCCTGAGGGGCTTGGATAGCTCGCTGAAAACCTGCATCAGTTAGAACAGATCAGAGAAAGTAATATTCCAATCTGCTCACTAGTCTTGACTCCTAAGAACCTGTACAAGAAAGAAGTCAATAGTACACTTCCAAAAATTAAGCACAAAGGAAAGCAGGAAAACATATATGGATCAACAAACTAGCTTTGTTTAACTGTCAATCTGGAATTACAATAGGCAATCTCTGGAATTCCACCCTTTACAATCAATTCTATTGCTCTTTATAGGACTCACTGAGCCAGTGTGCTGTCTGTCTAAAAGAAACTTTGCTGCAAGAGATCAATGCCAATATGGGTATGCAACTGCAATCTATTGGCAGTTTGAATGCTGTTCTAATCTCAGTTTAGCAGTTCTAACCATCCTCCATAGGTTGAATACACCTGTCTTGTATGAGTTAATCCTTGAGTTTAAGGATATACCCCTATCTTCTTTCCAAAAAAATCTGCAACTATCTGTTAGTTGTGGTCTGACTGCTGGTCAAGCTCTATCTTGCATGGATCTGTAGATACGTTTTAATAGTGTACCCTTTGTTGTGTGAATGATAACTCAAGGTAATCACAGCCCCTATCTGTTGTTTCCAAAACTAGCACAGGAGTTTCTGCTTAGCTGTGTCTCCTCGTATGCAAAATAACTCGAGATTAAATATAGAAATATTCCTTGCTTCCAACTTGTCTGATTTTACTGAAGTTTACTCATGGCATGATTTGTTTGTGCCAGCTGCCAGCTTGTGCGCCCTTAATTAGTGTTAGAACTCAAGACAGAAACTCACATCCTAGCAACTAGCTGCTGTTTAACAATATATTAGGGCATTAAAACTTTTTGCCTTAACTTCTGTCTGACAAATCGACCTTCAACTGCTGTGAAAACTACTCGTTGCATTGTCTGCTGTGAGGGAACATGTAACCTTTTACTTATTTGCTGCATGGTTTAATTTAATAGTTGAACTGAGGATTAAAAACTTAAAACTTTATATGGCACTTAGGATAACTCAAGAAGACAACGAAGTGATACATGCATCCTCTTTCTTTACTCATAGAGTGAGACATAAGTGATACTTGGTCAAAGCTTCATGCAATAACCTCAGTTGATATAAGAATCCTCGTTATGCTTGTTGTCGCCTTACACACACCAGGGGGGAAGCGCAGCAGAAATCTTCAAGCTGCTCAGTGTGTCCTTGGGGGCAAGTCTAGAGCTAGGTGTTGTCACTTGATCCTAACCAATGTTGCACGACTCGGACTCGGCAAAGACTCGGCTGGCATGTGACTCGTCGACTCGGGAACGACTCGGGAAAGACTCGACAATAGAAAAAAAACTTAAAATATGGTAAATTTTGGGGAAAAAAAAATAATTTCATTTCCATTCCATATCTTTAAAATATGTTCACTTATCAGATATAATATTAAACTTTAATATCTATATAATACATATATAATAAAATTATAAATATTATTACATCTAATATCCAAAAATAACATATATATATATATATATATTTAAATTTGAAAAAAATAATATTTAATATCTAGATTCTATATAATACATATATATTAAAATTATAAATATTATTACATCTAATATCTAAAAAATAACATATATATATATATTTTAAAATTTGAAAAGTATAATACATAATATATATTTAAATTATTAATACGATATACATTTAATTTTTATAATTTTATATTTAAAAAATGATATTATGCTTATGTAAAGAATAAATATAATAAAATTTGAAAAGTATAATATAAAATCGAAATAAACAATTAAATTATTAATCCATGATAAAAATGTTAAAACTTAAAAGTTTATAAACTTGGGCTTGTATCCTCGCTCCTTCACATTTGGCTTTTACATTTTTCTCAATCTCTTTTTTAGAGGCTCACAGGCATTATGACTCATTTATATAGGGAAGCGTTGGCTTGATTCAGACGAGCGAGGTTTTTGCCAAATGGGAATGGTGTATGGTCGGATATATTATATCCTATCGTCTTAGGAAACAAATGCGATATTATTATTTCCCACGATGTTTAAAAAAAAACTTATTTTACCAAAACCGTAAAATTAGGCTTCAACAGTCAACGATTGGTTTAATGATAGAATGTTGGGATCGCCAAAAAAACGTGTGCCATAAAAGTTAAAACTAAACCGGATCTCCAAATTCCTTTTGCGTCCAATGTCATTTTCGTGGTGCGTGCTTTTTCCTTCACCGACAAGTCCGACCGAAGAGTTAGGGCCAAGTATGCCCGAGTCATGGCGAGTTTCAACAGCGAGTGGGCGATTTTCAGCAGTTACCCAAGTCTTTGGCGAGTTCCCTGCGAGTACCCGGGGTGGAGGTCGACTCGTTGAAACTCGCGAGTCTGCCCGAGTACCCGCCGAGTCATGCTTCACTGATCCTAACTCCTCCGTTTAGGAAGAACTCCTAACGAAGCCAAAGGGGGTAGTCCCTACGAAAGAGTTTCTAAGGCTCTTTGTTATGGTTTGGTAATTAAAGGAAATAAGTTTTTTAGGAGTTTCGAAAATTGATCAAAACAAGAACTTGCAAACTAATTAAATATCAATAACATAGATCTACCATTCACAATATAATTGACTGAAAGAAATATAGTGATAACTACAGTATAACCAGTGCCAAATGGAGTAGAGAAATTAAAAGAGATCCTGCTGAAAACAGGAAATGTTGTGCAAGTGTTCTTGGTTGATTTTAAGTTAAATGTGGATAAGATGAGTGAATTACAGTGTCGGTTAATTGCTTGTTTGGCCCAATAGACTTCACCTTCTAAAAAACTGTGTGCTAAAGCTGTTATACCAAGTGTCCAACAGTGCGAGAATGAACCTACTTGGAGTAACACCCTAACTCTGTAGTAATAACCCTTTGCAACCTCCTAAGTTTTTCCGAAGGTTAGATCAATTGGGTTTTCCTATTAACGCTAGTCATTTAACTTGCTTTCTGATACAACCACTCTGAATCGGACGAACCGCGGATGGTGTAGAGCATACGGGAAGGGAGGCCTTGGTTTATTTTTAAGGATTTTAGTGCAATAATTGTCTTGATTATTAAATCCAAGAATCTCTTTCCAGGTCATAAGACCGTACTCAGAAGAGCAAGAATGTTAGTTTCAAAACAAATATAAAACTTGAAAAAAAAAAAGCAAAACGGAAATAAATTGTGAGACTAATTACTACGGCAAGGAATATCTTTTCCCCAAACGAGCAAGCTCTTTTGGGTAATTAGGGATATAAATGTCGGGTCAGTGTTACTTTCCAAAAACAAATAGAATAAAGATGCTTCAAAGAAATAGAACAAAAGGATTGTACTACTTCCTACAGCAAAGAGTATCTTTCCCCCGATCGAGAGAACTCTCTTGGGTAATTCGACAAAGCAATGTCGGATTAGTTCTAAAATGAAAGTAAAGCAAATAAAGATTGATTGTGTTATTGTGAAGTAAATCAAACAAAAATTAAAATTAATCTAAAGACTTGCAAAAAGTAAACAATCACACAAGGGGCGATATAGGCTTCCCTCAAATGGGGGAAGGAGGGTGTGGGAGCCGTAATTCCACTTGCCCTTTTATTATGATTTATTACAATGCTATTAAGAAAAAGGAATACCCTTTTTTGACCCTTAACAAATGGATCAAAAAGGGTTTTACAAGTGTTGGGGAAAAGAGGAATGAAGGAGGGGGAAGAGGGATGAACTGTGGATGCTCAGGATGACCAAAAACTCAATTTTTTGACAGCACCTCCCTCTCTTTTTCCTCAAAACTGCTAAAAATCAGAAAGCAAAACCCCTTTACAAGTTAGTGGATTAGTGAAAAAAATGTACATAAACTACACATTCTAGTACTTCCAAATGATAGGAAAAAGTTTATTACTTCAAGTACTAAAAATAAAGTACTAGATCTAAGCTTTTCAATGAAGTAAACCTTGAAAACTTTTAGATCTTCCTAAACATATAACAAGAGATAAAATCATAAGCTTTTACTTAGATCTACTTGTTATGGAACAAAATAACCAAAAAGAAATCGATTGAAGTTTTAAGGAAGGGAGAAGAAGATCTCAAGCCCAAGCTTAAACAACATTGAGGAGAGAAGTGTCTGTAGGACAAGAAATGTTAGATCCAACAAAGGTAATGAAGAGAAATACGATGCAACCGAGATCTGATTTCTACTCCACGTTTAATGATCTACAAAGCTACAAAAAAACTTTAAGCAAGTGATTAGATATAGTATGGTAATTTAAATAATAACAAAAGTGTATTAGTATAGCCAACTACAAATTGCAACTCTTAAATCTTAGCTAAATACACATCAGTAAGCAAGATGAACATTCAAATGCCTACTCTATGGATTAGAATATAATCTTCTAAACTAGATAGTGTTATCCACTTATTTTGCACTTAGTGGATTTCCACTGAGTCATCGAAGTCATGAACGAGCCAGTTGTTCATTGTCAGTGCTGCCATTGTCAGTGCCAGTTGTTCATTGTTCATCAGGATTAGTTGTGGTCCCTTTTTAATAAATTGCATGTTCATACCTTGTGGGGGTTGTAATAAATGTGCTAGCATGGCAAACTTTTTGTAAAGAAGTTGACTTCCTAGGACTTAGACATCAATCCAATGATTCCAAGGTGTTTTTTCCCTTGTCAATTATGCAATGTTGAATAAGCAATGTATAATTTTCGAGTTTTTCACCACTCCTCCAAAGTTGGAATTTTCGTCTTGGTGGTTAAACCCTAGGAGGTTATTAAAGTTCATGTGTCAATGTATATAAGCATGCTAGGCATCGGTATTGAGTCGTATGGACATGTTTTAGGCCCCCCTTAGTTTTTTTTCAATTCCGAGAAAATAAAAAAAATTCGCAATTTTAGGCCATTTTTTAATGGTTTAAATGGAAAAATTTGAAATGTAATAAACATGTGATCCGAAATCTGTTTTTGGCGTGGATGGCTCATTTTCAAGCTCAAAGCACCTCCTTCACCCCGAGACCCACTTTTCCCATGTTCCAGGTGACTATTTTGTCCCGTATGGCATTATTTCTCTATCAATGCAACAAAATGCCTAAAAAATGCAAAAATGCGACAAATTGACACTAAAGTCAAAAGTCATTAAAATCTTAATGGAATGACATGGAGGAAGTGTCGTTTATTGTTTTATGTGGTAGATGACATCATCAAAGTCTAAAAGCGTCACATATGAAGATGATTGGGAATATAATAATTCAACCAAAGTTTGGTTATTCGCAATGTTGCACGACTCGAACTCGGCAAAGACTCGACTGGTATATTACTCGCCGACTCGTGAAAAACTCGGGAACAACTCGGGATAGACTCGGCAACTAGGAAAAAAAATATATATGGCACATTATCTCATAAATTTTGTATGCAAAAATGTAAATAGTGATCATAAATTCATAAACCATAATCCATAAGCATAACCATAAACCATAAGCCATAAACCATAACCAAAAACCATATACCATATTCCATAAAAGATATACCATAGTGATTTAAAAATCAGAAATGGCAGCAAGTTCAAAATTCAGTCTCATAACAGAAATAGAAAACCAAAATAGACAGTGTCTCCATGTACTCGAGTGTGATGCCTAACTACGAGTACGCCTAACATATGCCCTCAAGGAGCTAGTGCCAACATCGGCAGATTGAAGCAACTGTGAAGCAGGTGTATTTGGAGTTTCCATTTGAGAATATGGCAGACCAGAGGGATCCTAAGTCTCTTCATCAAGCCAACTCATATCCTCAGGGAACTCCTCCTCCACAACCCACTCAGAATTTGAATCAATATCATCCAATAAAATTGGATCTAGGTCCTTCGGCTGCATTTGTTTTGTGAGCATTTGAAGGTTGTAGTAGATGAAAACCAACTTCTCCAACCTCTCATGCTCCAACCTGTTCCTCTTTTTGTTGTGGATGTGCTCAAATACTGACCAATTGCGCTCACAACTTGAAGCGCTGCCGGGTTGAATTAAAACTTTGATAGCAAATTCTTGTAATTGTGGTGCCTCAAAGCCACAATCTATCCACCAATTGGCTGCAAAAAAAAAAAATTTAAAAATTACAAGTTTTGCAATGCCAAAATTGAAAAAGATAACTAGCAAATTTAAAAGCTAAGTTCTAACTTCTAAGTTATAACAATTTAGTTTTTACAAATTGACACTTACATGGAATTTTCTTGTCTTTGAGTCATTGGGTTGAGCTGAATCCAAACATGCCAAATGCTTCTTTGTACATATCACGTTGCAAGTTGATTTTGTCTTGAATTTCTGGATTCGGGAACATCTTCTCAATGCATAACATTGTACCTCTCATCACCTCAAGATCACCTTGAATGCTAGATTCTGGATTATAGAATAAGCTCGGATTGAGATATGCTCCCGCAGCATGCAATGGTGAATGTAGCTTCCTGTCCCACGTGGAATCAATAATCTCCCATATAGGGAGATATTTTGATGAATTCCCCTTATAGAAAGACTTGATGGCCTCTTTGGCCCTATCCATGCTCTCATAGACGTATCCCATTGTAGGTTTCTCTCCATCCATGATCCTAAAGACTTTTACAAGTGGGTCAGTGAAGCTGACAATTTCAGTGACTTTCTCCCACAAACCATCTCCTGAGAGAGACAACTTCACAGCAACTGCATCTGGCTTTGTGCTATCTTTCCAATGTATCCATTCCTGGCTACAAAACATCCGTCTCAAAGCTTGCTACTCATTTAAAAGGCTTTGGAGGGAAAGAAAGGTTGTGGCAAACCGTGTCACAGCAGGGCGACTGAGTTTACCCTATGCGTATTCCCTCATAAAGTTCAATACCCAAGCATGGTTATAGATATACTTGGTTATTTGTTTGCACTCTTGCACAACAGCTTGCACCCATTCCATCTTCCCGATGTCCTCCAACATCAAGTCTATGCAATGGGCAACACATGGAGTCCAAAAGATGGTGGGGTATTTTGCAGAAAGCAACCTTCTGGCTGCCAAATAATTTGCAACGTTGTCTGTGACTACCTGGACAACATTTGCCACCCCAACTTCTTCCACAACATCAGCTAACAATGAAAAAATCAGATGTGCATCCTTTACATTCGAGGATTCATCAATGGATTTTAGGAACATGGTTCCTTTAGGGCAAGCTATAACAAAATTAATGATTGTTCTGCCCCTTTGATCTGTCCACCCATCAGGCATAATTGTGCAACCTGTAAACTTCCATGACTTTTTAATGGTCTCCAATTGTTCCTTAACACACTCGAGCTCCTCATCAAGCTCTTTCCCCCTAAGTGCATTATAAGAGGGGGATTTGTATCCAAGGCAAGCAGCTGCAATGGCATCAACCATGGGCTGATAAAAATTTGACTTTGCATAGTTAAATGAAAGGCTGTTATGGTACCAAAACCTCCTCACTGCCATATCAGCCTCCTTTCTCTTCTTTTCATTGAAGCTCTCCAAGGAAGGTTGAGATCCTGGAGTTGTACGAGGAAGGAAGAACGAAGAAGTTATACTTCTCTTAGCTGCAATAGTTGATGTGGAGGACACTCCTGTACTTGGATTTGGTGGGGGTCCCATTGAATCTCTACCTATCATGGAAGTTTCAAACTTGTATCTTGCCCTCTTTTCACTTTGTTCTCTAATGGCATCCAGAGCAGATGCCATTTCAGCTGTGACTTCATTCGGGCATTTGTCACAAACCACGACATCTTTGCAAAAACTTCTTGCAAGGTGGTATTTCAACCTGTTTATGCCCCCAAACATATGGGTTGAGCAGAAATTGCAAATGACCCTATGGTCATCATCGGGATTCACCCACAGACAATATTGCCACGCTGAATCAAGAGGCCTTCTAGCCTTGGCTTTAGGTGCCATGGAATCTGAATTGCAAAAACATTAAATGTTCTACATTAATAAAAAAATGTAAACAATAAAAAAAATTGATTATTTGTATTTGAAAACAATAAAAGCCATGGATTATAAGTTGGTTGAGTTTGATGGCCTTCATATACTTGGAAGTTGGATTTGGTGGGGGTCCCATTGAATCTCTACCTATCATGGAAGATTCAAACTTGTATCTTGCCCTCTTTTCACTTTGTTCTCTAATGGCATCCAGAGCAGATGCCATTTCAGCTGTGACTTCATCCGGGCATTTGTCACAAACCATGACATCTTTGCAAGAACTTCTTGCAAGGTGGTATTTCAACCTGTTTATGCCCCCAAACATATGGGTTGAGCAGAAATTGCAAATGATCCTATGGTCATCATCGGGATTCACCCGCACACAATATTGCCACGCTGAATCAAGAGGCCTTCTAGCCTTGGCTTTAGGTGCCATGGAATCTGAATTGCAAAAACATTAAATGTTCTACATTAATAAAAAAATGTAAACAATAAAAAAAATTGATTATTTGTATTTGAAAACAATAAAAGCCATGGATTATAAGTTGGTTGAGTTTGATGGCCTTCATATACTTGGAAGTTGGATTTGGTGGGGGTCCCATTGAATCTCTACCTATCATGGAAGATTCAAACTTGTATCTTGCCCTCTTTTCACTTTGTTCTCTAATGGCATCCAGAGCAGATGCCATTTCAGCTGTGACTTCATCCGGGCATTTGTCACAAACCATGACATCTTTGCAAGAACTTCTTGCAAGGTGGTATTTCAACCTGTTTATGCCCCCAAACATATGGGTTGAGCAGAAATTGCAAATGATCCTATGGTCATCATCGGGATTCACCCGCACACAATATTGCCACGCTGAATCAAGAGGCCTTCTAGCCTTGGCTTTAGGTGCCATGGAATCTGAATTGCAAAAACATTAAATGTTCTACATTAATAAAAAAATGTAAACAATAAAAAAATTGATTATTTGTATTTGATAACAATAAAAGCCATGGATTATAAGTTGGTTGAGTTTGATGGCCTTCATATGTAACACTAATTCAATAAAATAAAATATTAAAGAGTTACTAGTATTCTCTCCTTTCATGTCATTTATTCATACAATTTACTAAACTTATAAACATTTGATTCCCTTCATGTGAATCTACTTCCTTTAGAAATTTATAAAACCATTTATACAAGAAATTATAGAAAAATTAAGTTTATATTTATAATTTTAATGTTTAAAATTTAATATTAAATCAGCCCACAAGCCTGTGTGGCTGAGTATCTCAGCCCACAGGCCTGTGTGGCTGAGTTACTCAGCCACAGGGCATACATATTAATGAAACAGTAAAATGAAACAAGGCATACATAAAAAATAAACTAAAATAAAAAACTGATAAAAAACTAAAATGAAACTAAAACTTTAAAACTGATCAAAAAAAATAAAATGAAGCTAAAGCTAAACTATAATGAACAAAAACTTGAAAAACTCACAAAAAAAACTGATAAAAAACTATAATGAAACTAAAACTTAAAAAACTAAAGCTAAACTATAATGAAACAAAAACTTAAAAAACTCATAAAAAAACTGATAAAAAACTATAATGAATGAAACTAAAACAAGCTGATAAAAAACTATAATGAAACTAAAACTTAAAAACTAAAGCTAAACTATAATGAAACAAAAACTTAAAAAACTCATAAAAAAACTGATAAAAAACTATAATGAACCTAAAACAAACTGATAAAAAACTATAATGAAACTAAAATTTAAAAAACTAAAGCTAAACTATAATGAAACAAAAACTTAAAAAACTCAGAAAAAAACTAATAAAAAAACTATAATGAAACTAAAACAAACTGATAAAAAACTATACAAAACTATAATGAAACTAAAACTTAAAAAACTCATTAAAAAAACTGATAAAAAAACATTTAATTATAAACTGATAAAAAAACAAAAACAAAAACTGATAAAAAATTAAAATTAAACTAAAACTAAAAAACTGATAAAAATTAAAAAAAGTTAAAACTAAAATGAAACTAAAATTATAAAACTAAAATGCAACATAATAAAATAAAAAATGAAACTGTAAATTGAAAAAATAAAACTAACAACTTATCTCGATACTAAAATCTAACTAAAAAAATTCCTAATCGCAAACTAATCTAATCGTAAGCAATAGCATATTGCTAACTTGGTGGATGTTGGCGTGGTGGTTGAAGGTTGATGGTGAGCAGTGAGCAGCGTGACTCCTTCAGCAGCGTGACGACGAGCAGCATGACTCCACTCCTTCAGCAGCGTGACGACAACAGACTTTTGTCTTCCTTCCTTCTAGCAACACTTGCCACGGCCTCCACGTGAGACTCCAGAGTCCACACTCAGAAAACAAAATAGACTCGGGAGTCAGCAAAATGAAAATAAACACTCAAAAATGAGTGATGAACCACACTCACACTCAGAAAATTCAAAAAACTACACTCAGAAACCGGAACTGGTGAATGGTGAATGAAGCTACCCCGGTATGCTTGTTTTATAGCTTCTGCGATGTCAGTTTCCCTCCAAAAAAACCCCACATACACACAAAATTTCTCGGTTTTCTTTTTTTCCATCACGGGCATACTTCAGCAAGTATTCACCGAGTCCGGCGCTTAACCGCGAGTTTCACCGGGTCATGAGTCTCTTGGGCGAGTGCTCATCCCAACATCCGACTCGGTGCCACTCGCGAGTATGGCCCAAGTCGTGCTTCACTGGTTATTCACCCCTCTTCAAACTCACGTGTGATTAATTTGTGGGCCCTCACAAAATATTGATGTGGCTTTTTTCCATTAGCGAGGAGTGACTTGGAATATTATGGTGATCTCTTCCTAAATCAAAGCGTGGGTTTGGATACGATATGGAGAGGTGGCAAAGTGATCCTCATCATGGATTGTGCACTAATTCCTTGGTTGATGTTTTTTGCATGTGCCAATTCATGTATGGGTTGGTTGGGTTGTAGGTGTCGGCGCATCTCCTTATGGAGATGTGGCACCTCTTCATTGTGTTTAACTTCAATCAGTATCAAAAATCACTAATGTTAACTCGTGCTCTCTCAAGTTGACGACCCTTCTCTGCCAATTGTTTGGTGCACCCCCTAGGGGTTTGTATTTCTATTTAAGCGAGGCCTTCTCCCTCATTCTGGACGGAAGGAAGGAACCTCTGCTCTTATATCATTATTATTGATGTTTATGAATAAAATTTGAAAGGGTTTGGAGGCTCATGATTGTGGCAAGTTGTGCATATGGTGATTTCTTTGTGAGGTAATATTGTTCAATTATTTTGCTTTGCATAACCAATAGTCTGGCTTAGAGGGCTCTCTATAGCACATAGGGTAAGCATTTGCAGATGTCAATTTACTTATTTACTTTCTTGCTATTAGTGATCTAAGAATCCATTCTTTAGTCAGTTATATTTCATGATCTTTTGGTTTTCTAACTATGGGGTGTACTGGATCTAATTCATTTTTTGCAAGCCTAATAAGTGTGCAGATTACCATCCTAAGTGAAAGGTTGAGCTCGGTCGCATCTCCTTTGCTTTGGATTATAGTTTGAAACGAACACATAAGCATTCCTTGCCCACATCAAAGATCCTTCCAATCTTGCCAATCTTGCAAGAAAGATTCGAGACTTGAGCAGTTTTTCTTCTCCTTCTTAAAAGTTTAAATCTTTCTCTCTTGGTTACAATTGAATCAGAATTAGATCTATTTAAAAATATTATTATACATTCCTTAGCTTGTTCACTGGCTAGATCTAAAGTGCCTCTAAATCGCAATTATAATCCTAGATCTAACGTTATTTACTTAATACTTGAAGTAGCATAATTTTCCATTTTTTTGCAAGTATTAAGTAGTGTAATTTTTATTGTATTTTTGTACTAATCCACTAATCCGTGATCATTTAGCTTGTTGGTTTTTAGCAGGTCGAAGGAAAAAGAGAAAGACGCGCTGCCAAAAAATCAATCTTTTGGTCATCCAGAGCACCCACGATCCATCTACCATCCCTCTCCTCCATTCCTTTTCTTCTCGGCACTCGTAAGGTCCCTTCGGACCCATTTTTCAAGGGTTATGTTGTCGCCTTAAACACACCTGGGGAAAGCGCAGCAGAAATCTTCAAGCGGCTTTGTGTGTCCCTACGAGAAAGTCACAAGTCAGGTGCTGTCACCCGATCTTGACTCCTCCGTTTAGGCAAACTCCCAAAGAAGCCAAGGGGGATGGTCCCTAAAAAGAGTTACTAAGGCTCTTTAGTTTTTATTAAGTGTTAATGATAGACATGATTGTCCTTAGGAGTCTTTTGAATCAAATTACTGAATCAAGATATTTGCAAATATGAAAAGTACTTCAACAATGTAAAATAACATCAACATATACGGTTTAAGTAACAACAATACAATGATAATAAGCAAATGAAGATTATTGTTGTGAATGTGGATCAATGCCAATGGAGTCAAATAAAATAGTGATGTTGAAAACGTAAAGTATTTTAAAAATATCTCTTGGTTCGTTTTAAAATTAATGTGAATTTGATGCATGGACTAAACAGTGGAGAAGGGGACTCTAGATATACCTGACGGTACGAGGAGTATGTCCAATACCCTTATCCGATGTGGATCCACGCGAAGAATATGTGGGCTGGATCGGAGTCTCTGGGATGTGTCTAACACTACACCAACGAGGATGTATGCTGACGGTATCTTGAGGTCACTATCTAGTGGTTCCCGCTTCCTTTGTGAACCTTCCCCACAACAGATTAAATCGAGGTGTTGGATTTTTACCTTCGGAGATTTATTAGGATGTGAACTGAATTAAACTAGTCAACTGACTTCCTTTCTGATACAGCCACTCTGGATCGGACAAACCGCAGATGGTGTAGAGCATACAAGAAGGGAGGCCTTGGTTTATTTTAAGGATTTTAGTGCAATATTAGTCTTGATTATTAACCCCCAAGGATCTATTTCAAGGTCAATGACTGTACTCGAGAAGTCAAGGGGGTAAATTCCAACTTGAAATAAAACAAGATGCAAAAAGACTTGAAAGGAACAAGTTGTTTAATTACTACAAAAACGAAAATCTTTTTCCCTACAAGTAGTTCAGTATATCGTTGTTGGGTTGGTATTCAATTTAACCAAAATGAAAATAAGCAGCTACTTGGTCTACTTTTATTATCGATCAAATAAACCTAATCTAAGTACTGTGCGAATAAAAAGAAAATGAAAAAATCGGGCAAATACAGGCTTTCCCCAAATGGGGGAAGTTGGGTGTGGGAGCCGTAATCCCACTTGCTTTTTTATTATGATTATTTACAATGCTTAAAGAATTACCACTTGGTCCTATTACACTTGGATCCAAGGGTTTACAATGTTGGAAACTAAATAGGGGAAGAAAGGAGAATTCTGGAGCCCTGGATGGCCTGATTTCAGTGAAATTTCGCTAGCATACCTCTCTATTCTTTTGCTAAACCTGCAAAACTGGCAATAAAATATGATTAGAAGATGGTGGTATGCACAAAAAAACAAATAAAAAGTTTCGAACTTTGGTACTTAGAAAAAATTTGAAAATTTACTAAGTGCAAGTACCAGCCTTATAGCCTAGATCTAATGGAAATATGAAGCTTTGAAAGCGTTTTTTAGATCTAACTATTCTTAATATGCTAAAGTAAGTAGATTGAAAGAAAATAAACTTTTGAAAATAGATTTACTTTATTAGCATTTAAAACAAGGTAACCAGGAAAGATAGAGTTTAGATCTTTAGGAGATGGATGAACACTTCAAGCCCTTGCTTGATCCTTTGCTAATGGCTTTAGAGTCCCTGCAACAATGATTAGCTTCTAAAGAGGATGCCGAAGAAAAAGAAGAGACAGCGTAGTTCAACGCCTCCTTTGGATTTCGTGACCTGCAAAACTATAAAACCACTCTTGCAAAAATTGGATTAGATCTAGTATTTTTTATGAAGAAAAACTCAAAGAACCTCAATACAACTGAGGATAGTTGGTTACTCCTATATCTTTCAAATACAAATCATAAGCAAGCAACTTAACAACTGTAAATGCTTACTCTACGTATCATGAATGATCTTCTAAGCTAGATATACCAACATAGATTAAGCAAGAGCAATTTTAAACAATACAATATCACCTCATTAGCATACCATTCGTCCAATGACACAAGGTAGACCTCCAAAGTCTTCAACTTTCTATTCAGCCCTTAAAGATGGCACATTACCCCATATAGTGCAGCGCATTACCCCCTATATTGTGGTGCATTACATATTATTTATGTCAGCTTGGGTCTATTAGGTGTTATTGTACACCTTTGTCTCCTATATATAAGAAGGAGATATTCCCATTTTAGTCATCATTGGATATTGTCTTATCTTGGGTACACAAGTACATTGTGTAAGGAGGTTCCTCCCTCGAAGAGAATTGTTATTCATCTATGTTATTCATTATTAAGGCGGGGATTACTCTCTTTTGGTCTATTTCTGCTATTTTTATGTTATTTCTGGAACTTGGTTGCATAACATTTGGTATCAGAGCTGTTTCCTCAGGATTGACTTCTACAAAACAAATAATCTTGGCATTTTCACTACTACTTTTTTTCTACAAGGATTCAGAGATCGAGGTTAAAAACCCACTTCTCAAATAGGCCAAGCTATCTCCAGTCCAAAATTCAGATCCTGACCCATTACATTTTCGGAGATAATTCCGGAGGAATCTAGGGTTTTGACTAGTCCAAAACCTAGTCTAAAACGGGTGTTCTAGGGAAAAAGTCCATATCTGAGGCATCCGAGATCCAAATTGAGTGAGACTAGTTGAATCCGAAATAAGACGAACCAAGGTATCTGTGGTAGGAGTTTCAGCTACAGAAACAAAATATTGGACGCGTAGCATACAGTACAAGTTCGCTCTTCCAGATAGGCAAAAAATAAGAAGCTTTGGGATATTTTCAATAACTCTTTGTTGGCACATCCAAATTAGGTCAGACCTGAGGCATTGAAAAGAGAACACATCATGGTAGCACAGGCTGAAGTTTCAAAACTTGAGGAGTCGAAATGCAAATTTTATCTCAGTTACAAGTTGGCCCTAAAACAGTCTTCTAATCAGGGTTTGAAAAAGGTACGTCATTTTGCATTTGAATAGCTTTGAGTAGAAGGATCTATTTGTGGTAAACCCTAGGGTGTAATATATATTTATTGTTCAAAATGCCACCAAAAGGAAGTGGAAAGAATCACAATCCACTCAAACCCCCAGAGGATTCATCCCCGCCATATGATGAAATGGTAGACATATCTTTTGAAGTGTCCAAGTTGGAAGATATGATTAAACGAAATGTGAAAATTGATGACTTAATTAAATTGGAAAAGAAGATGGCTAGTAAAGAGGATCTCAAAGGGATGGCTAGAAAAGAAGATCTTCAAGACTTGAAGGAATTGATGAAGGATATAAAAAATAGTTGTATTCTTCATGTATCTACTCAAGAAGAGGATAAGGATGAAAAAGAGGACTTATTCCAGTCACGTCTAGAGAAAATTGAAAAATAATTGGAGAGTAAGAAGTTGGAGTTCTCACAAGTTGATGATTCACTACAACATCATGGGTTCAATTCAGGTCCAAGGAGCTACTTTATCCCCAAGATTGACATAAGAAAGTTTGATGGCAAGGATCCAATCATGTGGATTTTTCAAATGGAACAATTCTTTGATCTACACTAGGTGCCCACTTTGCAAAAGGTAACTATTGCATCCTTATATTTAGATCTTGATCAATTTGTATGGTACCAATGGCTTTGTGACCATAAAAAGGACGCTATTATCTCTTGGTCTATATTCATAGAAGAATTGATTGCACATTATGGGATATAAATAACAACACCTTCTTTAGCTAGTTGGTAAATCTCAAGCAAAAAGGTCCAGTTACCGAGCACATCAAGCAATTTCAACAGTAAAGTCTCAAAGTGAAGAATATTTTAGAAGATAATTTGTTAGATCTCTTTATTGGAACCTTGAAAGATAACATTCAACATGAGGTGCGTCTCTTTAAACCATCATCCCTAGAGAAGGTTTTAATGATGGAAAGGAAGATTGAAAGTAAAAATATGGCAATGACTACTAGAAAGGCCTTCTCCAACACATACAGAGAAAATAATGGTCCTTCTTCTAAACCACCACAAAGGTTGATAACCCAACAACTAGATGAAAGAAGAGAAAAAGGATTGTGCTTTAATTGTGACAACAAGTATAGTAAGGAACATAAGTGCGGTGAGAAGAAATTATTCTACATAGATTGTGAAGAGGAAGAACCAAAAGAAGAGGAAGCATCTCAAGAAGAGGCAACTTCAGAAGAAATAGAAGAGGATAATTCAGAAGAAATTACTCCCACCATATCTTATCATGCATTGGTTGGAAGTAGCACTCCTCAAACTCTCAAGATCAAAGGATACATAAAAAAGAAGAAGGTAACTGTGTTAATTGATTCCATAGTACTCATAATTTCATTCATTGTAAATTAGCCAAAGTTCTTAATTGCTTTGTATATCCAACACCAGAGTTTCAAGTTACGATTGCAGATGGAGGAACTATAAATTGCTCAGGGAAATTCCATAATATCAATCTGGTTATGGGGGAATATGTATTGAATAGTCCATTGATTGCTATCCGAATGGGTGGGGCTGATGTTGTATTAGGTGTCCAATGGTTACAATCATTGGTTTAATTTTCAAAAACTTTTCATGAAATTTTCAAGGGAAGGAAAAGAATATGAGTTAAATGGTATCACAGGAAAACCAAGCAAGGTGATAAGCTCTAATGGTATGACAAAATTGTTGAAAAGGGGACATCAAGGTGTAGTTGCACAATTATGGTCATTAGATGTTCAATCCTCAAAGTTCCCTATCTCCCCAGATCTCCAAAAGGTCATTAATAAGCATTCCAAGGTATTTGAAGATATTCCCAAAGGTCTTCCACCTATTTGAGACTTTGATCATGCTATCCACTTAATTCCAAGCAATGTTCCTCCTAACATCAGGCCTTACCAATATCCATATAGCCAAAAGAGTGAAATTGAGCGTATGGTTGTTGATATGTTAGAGGCTGGCATAATTAGGCCTAGCCAAAGTTCTTACTCTACACCAGTGGTAATGGTACCCAAGCTAGATGGATCATGGCGTATGTGTACTGATTATAAAGAGCTCAACAAGATCACCATTAAAGATCAGTTTCCCATTCCTGTCATTGATGAATTGTTAGGTGAATTACATGGAGCAGTTGTCTTCACAAAGTTGGATTTTCGTTTCAGGTATCATCAAATTCAAATGAAGGATGAAGACATCCCCAAAACAACATTCAGAAGTCATGAAGGTCACTATGAATTTTTTACCTAACATTAGGCCTTACCGATATCCATATAGCCAGAAGAGTGAAATTGAGCATATGGTTGTTGATATGTTAGAGGCTGGCATAATTAGGCCTAGCCAAAGTTCTTACTCTGCACCAATGGTAATGGTACCCAAGCTAGATGGATCATGGCATATGTGTCCTGATTATAGAGAGCTCAACAAGATCACCATTAAAGATAAGTTTCCCATTCCTGTCATTAATGAATTGTTAGACGAATTACATGGAGCAGTTGTCTTCACAAAGTTGGATCTTCGTTCCGGGTATCATTAGATTCAAATGAAGGATGAAGACATCCCTAAAACAACATTTAGAACTCATGAAGGTCACTATGAATTTTTGGTCATGCCATTTGGTTTCACAAATGCGGCTTCCACATTTCAAGGTTTGATGAATTCTATTTTCAAGCCTCTCCTTAGAAAATTTGTGTTGGTATTCTTTGATGATATACTAATCTATAGCAAGTCTTAGGAAGAACATCTTCAACATGCTGACATGGCACTACAACTACTAAAGGAGAAAGAATTGTATGCAAAACCCTCAAAATGTTTCTTTGGGATAAAGGAGGTAGAGTATTTGGGTCATATTTTATCTCATGAAGGTGTCAAGGTAGACCCTAACAAAATTAAAGCCATGATGTACAGGTTGATTCCAAAAGCACTAAAGAATCTTCGAGGATTCTTAGGTCTGACAAGGTACTACTGCAAGTTTGTTCGAAACTATGGAAGAATAGCAACTCCTCTAACAACATTACTGAAGAAAGATGCATTTTCTTGGACTCCATAGGCAACTCAAGTTTTTAAACAACTCAAAGAGGAAATGTGTAAAGCTCATGTTTTGCCGACACTAGACTTCACAAAAACCTTTATTGTAGAATGTGATGCTTCAGGAAATGGAATTGGATCTGTACTAATGCAAGAAGGCACCCTCTTGCCTTCACAAGTCATCCAATCAAGGGAAATAACTTAAAAAGGCCCATTTATGAAAAGGAAATGTTGGCAATACTACATGCCTTGAAGCAATGGTGCCCCTACCTTATGGGGAGACATTTCAAGGTTAAAACTGATCATGATAGCCTTAAATACTTCTTGGAACAAATTCTATCTTCAGAAGAGCAACAAAAATGGGTGACAAAGATGTTGGGACATGAATTTGAAATCGTCTACAAAAAGGGGAAGCAAAATGTTGACGCAGATGCACTCTCCAGGAAAGATGAGGATGTTGAAGCATTGCTCTCTGCTATCTCGATCATCCAACCAGATTGGATAGCCGAAGCAAGGGATGAATGGAAAAATGACGAACAAATATGTACATTCATTCAATAGTTGCGGTAAGATCCCTGTGCCTCTAATACATTTACATGGAAAGATGACTTGCTATGGTACAAGGATCGCCTATATCTTGGTAAGAGTTCCCAGCTCAAGCAAAAGGTACTTTTTGAATTCCACCCCTCATTGATAAGAGGGCATTCATATTTCTTAAAAAACTACCACATGGTAAAGAATTTGTGACAGAATGTTTGGTTTGCCAAGCTGATGTTCAAAAATTTGTGACAGAATGTTTAATTTGCCAACGAAATAAAGTGGAAATAATTAAGACCCTGGGTCTCCTACAACCACTTTCCATTCCATGCCAAAGGAGGACAACAGTCTCGATGAATTTTATCATAAATTTACCAAATTCATAAGGAAAGAGTGTCATCATGATGGTTGTTGACAGACTTACTAAATATGCACACTTATGTGCACTATCTCACCCCTTCAAAGCAAGCACGATCGCCAATTCTTTTATGGAGACTGTCCAAAAACTACATGGTACTCCAAATATTATAGTAAGTGACAAGGATCCCATTTTCACTGGCAACTTTTGGACTGAACTATTTTCTTGTTTGGGTACTCAACTAGCTCATAGCTCATCTTATCATCCTCAATCTGATGGACAAACAGAGATCGTAAACAAATGTTTGGAAGGGTATCTTTGAAGTTTTGCAGCTAATAAACAAACACAATGGGTCAAGTGGTTAACCTTGGCAGAATGGTGGTATAACACTTCTTTCCATACATCATTAAAAATGACCCCATTTATGGCACTTTTTGGCTATCATCCACCATCCATGACATCTTCAGTAAGAAACTCCTCTAAGGTTCAAGCAGTGAAAGACCACATGAAGCATCAACAACAAGTTCTTCAACTCTTAAAGGACAACCTAAATCTAGCACAAAATCGAATGAAACAACAAGCAGATCAACACCGCAATGAACGAAGCTTTAATGTGGGGTATTGGGTGTTTTTAAGACTACAACCATACAAACAGATGTCCCTGAAGAACACCAAGAAGAAGAATAACTTATCACCTAAATCCTACGGTCCCTACAAGGTGCTACAAAAGATTGGCAGTATGGCGTACAAATTGGAACTACCTGCATCTTTACGAGTCCATCCAGTTTTCCATGTTTCTTGTTTGAAGAAGGTAATTGGTGACAAGCTACCAATTCAAACGATATTACCAGAACTTGACGAGGAAGGAAAAATCATCTTGGAGCCCGAAGAAATCATTGAAATAAGAACTAGATAGCTTCGAAATCGAGCAATTCCAAAGTATCTCATTAAATGGAAGAACTTACCCTCGGAAGATTCTACATGGGAAGATGAGTCCTTTATACAGCAACATCCATAACTACTTGGGCGTTGAGGACAACACTTTTTGAAGGGGAGGGGCATGTTAAGCCCTTAATGATGGCACATTACCCCATATAGTATAGGGCATTACCCCCTATATTGTGGTGCATTACATATTATTTATATCGACTTGGGTCTATTAGTTGTTATTGTACACCTTTGTCTCAGAGAGGATGTTTACAAGCAGTACGTCCAAGTTACTTGGGTCAATCCTCCAGGAGGACTACGCCCAAAGATGGCCTTTTATGCTGAACACTTTTTGGAGATCAGAGACGGGCTCATTGTCTGGCCCCGGTACACGTTTCGCCATTGGATGCATACCCTTTGGATCCCTCTCAGACAGCTTAGAGTAGGATCCCATAGACTCCGGGTAGAGACCGACCACCATATTGATATATCGGATAGGATCTGCCAGCTATGTCATCTACAGGAAGTGGAAACCGAGTCACACTTGATCTTCAAATGTCCTATATACTACGAGATCAGAGGACGCTGCCACTGCTTGTTTAGGGGGCCTCAAACTCTAGCCACCTTCTTCAGATACAGGACCAGAGATTTTTAGCACTTTATATTCAGGAGGCTCTCAAGCTCCGAGCGCAGGTTTTCCATCCCCCCACCAGACCAGATACCACACTGAGGATCACGACGTTTTTCAGCATACTACCTTCTTCCAGGGGAACCAAAAGATCTACCGAACTAGATATCGATCCAGTTCCCATATCAATAAAGATTGATGGCTCTCAACCCACGAGATCTCAGCGGCAGCTTCATACCAAACCTTCCTCCGAGAGGCACACAAGGCCCTCCAGACCTCACCAACATCACTCCAGAGGGCGCCCCGCGTCCACTAGCTCATCTTCAGGCCAGCAGATACTTTTGCACTTCCCCTAGTTTTCCTCCATCAGCCTCGAATGTTAGGAGAACTAGACCTTCCTCAGTCATTTTGGATCCCGGATCCTGTGCAGGGTTACGGTGTTGAGACTGGGCAAGAACTCTCCCATGCTTCAGCCCAACTCACTTTGTACACTTTTACTTCTTTTCTATCTTACTTCTTGTATTGTATTTCCTTTTAAGGGAGATCGTTTGGTCCTCCCACATGCACGAGCATCATTGTAACTGATAGTCCCGTTGACCTACTTGTGGTCATTAGTGGACATAAATAAAATTATCTTATCTTATCTTATCTTATCTCCTATATATAGGAAGGAGATATTCTCATTTTAGTCGTCATTGGATATTGTCTTATCTTGGGTACACAAGTACATTGTGTAAAGAGGTTCTTTCCTCAAAGAGGATTGTTATTCATCTCTGTTATTCATTATTAAGGAATGGATTACTCTCTTTTGGTCTATTTTTGCTATTTTTATGTTATTTCTGGGACTTGGTTGCATAACACTTTCATTAATCAAATAAGCAAAATTACAGTCGGGCAAAGGTTCTTTGCATCCATCTTCAATGAAGGAGCAAAGCATCACCTTTATAGAGTTTACACGCCCGGGGGAGGCTCGCCAAACAACTAGAGATAATGGCGAGCTAACTTGAGTGAAGGTGAGATAATTGTGCAAGTGTTGGAGTTTAAGTGTTGTTGACTTAATGTGGAGGCGCCAAATAGAGATGCACGCAAACCAAACTCTAACCAATCCATTACTCAATCGCCACATATCCACACGAGTTCGCCATGTGAGAGGCACAATTCTTTAACGTGGAGTGAAAGGGGATGAACCTTGATTTGATTGGATGATCATCCAATGGGACGCTCCATCTCACCACTCCTTTAAATGCCAACCAAACCAACTCTCAAGTGATTAAGGGTGACGCCATCCCTCTTTAATTTGATTCACCCACCTTCAAGTCATAATTCATAAGTGACATTTTAACCAAAGTTTGATTCACAAATGAACACACTTGGGGTGAAGCGCAACTGAAATCTTCAAGCTGCTTGGTGTGTCCCTGGGGGCAAGTCTCGAGTTAGGTGTTGTCACCTAATCTTGACTTCCCTGTTTAGGCAAACTCCCAACGAAGCCAAGGGGGTCGGTCCCTACAAAGAGTTACTAAGGCTCTTAAGTTTTTATTAAATGTTAATGATAGACGTGATTGTCTTTAGGAGTTTTTCGAATCAAAATATTTGCAAATATGAAAAGTGTTAGACACTGAGAGGGGGGGGTGAATCAGTGTAAAGCCAATTTTACAACTTTTCTTAACTTGTCACAATTAACTACCAGTTCATCATTCCATTATTCTACCAATCTCATAATCATTTCATAAACATCTTTCACTTCATCATTCACATATCATAAGCATTTGAATCATCAAGAACCATAACACAAAAGAACACAACACCATATAATTTTGTAATCTTTTTGTATTAGTTTTGGTCCGGCTACAACTGTTAGGTAAAATCAGCACCTACTCTGCATCCAGGACCCTGCCTGGTTTTCTTAGACCCTGCTAAGAATGGTTTGAGGTATCCTAACCTCAAATGCAAGACAAGCTTGCATTTACAGTTAAAGCTCATTGTCACATCATCTCATCAATCACATCAACATCACTTGTCTCTTCAATCTGTTCTGTTGTTGGTCAGTATTGCTTATCATCTGATCATCACTCATCTGTTTATCTGCTCATTACTGCTGCTGGTCATCTGCTCATCACTCTTGACTGCTGCAACCATGCCAAGTCATCAAGCTCTGCTCAATTCGCTGCTGCTGCCATCAACTTGTCATGTCTTCTTCACTTTGTCACTGGCTGAGATCGTCAAGGAGTATGCATCATTATCATCAACAAGGTCTTTCAAACATCAAGGTCTGATCATGTCTATACAGTCATCTTCTAGGGCAGTCATGTGTTCATCATAGGGTATAGGAGTGTATCATCATAGCATGCAGCATTATCATCATCATCATCATCATATGTATATCACATACTTCAAAGTTTTCATCACCACTACTCATCTGTGCTGATATACATCATAGTATATAACAACGTTATTTCATCATCACAATCACTGTCAAATCATGTCACTGTGTAAGCATTATATCACTTGTCACTTGACACTTCTTTTGCTGTAGGTGTCACAGTCACGCTGTCAAGCTCACTCAAACACAGTCAGGAATATCACTGCCAAGGTAAGCAAATCATACTTGTCATCCTTGTACCGATGTTTTCAAAGCCTGCTAATCATAAGTCAGCTATACAAGGCGTTATCATACAAATATACTTGTCACTGCTTGCTGCTTATCACACATCAACTTCTTCACTGATTGATTGTCATGCTGAAGATACATATGCAATTCTCACTCTCTCACTGTCAAGTATCTCACATGCATATACTTTCCTTCAAGAACCTGTCAAGTCTTCATCAAAACACTCATGCATATATTAAATCATTGTTGATATAATTATCATTCCACGAACTGTCATACATACCAGAAGAAGACAGTGTGACACTTTGCGAAGTGTGTCAACTTCTTTAGGACAGTCAACTTGTCATGATCCAGGTTGTCAACCTCAACTTTGCTTCATCACCCACTTCATCATGATCCTCACAGTTCATCAACAGTAAGCTTGAACTCTCATAAGCTGTGCATATCACAACTTTTAGACTTCACGCTTGGGCTGTGTATTAGTGTCATGACTCATCACTTATCACTTCAACAAAGTCTGCTCTCAAGGTCTGCTCAGGTCTTCACGATCTTTGACTGGGCATCAGCCTTGCATTGTGTTTTCCACTGATCAGCTCACTTCATCTTTTCATGGATCGAAAATCCCAGAGGTTTGTGTTCTGCTGCTCCTTGGTGCAGCCTCAGTCATTTAGTTCATGAACAACTTGATAGGCCCAGAAGAAAAAGGATAAAGTGCTGCTGCTGGTGTTTTAACTCTGCTTCAAAGCAGGTTGAATTTCCTTCAGTTAATTAGGGCTCTTTTTACACATCACAAATGCCTTGAATCTGCCCAGCGAATTACTCTATGATAAGACAGTCTTTAAAAAAAAAAATTATTTTTTGTAATTTAAAGATTTATCACACCACTTCTTAACAGGCTGAGTTTTCTCAGTCAATTAGGGCTTGTTGAACACATCAAAGTACATTTAGCCCTGCTCCAAAACATGTCTCTATCCCACTAATGCTGCTGCCCCAAAGAACTAATTGAAGAGGTGATTTTTAATCCCCCAAAACAAGATTAGTATGTTGCTGTTGGTGCCTTGTTTCTCTTCTTAGCAGGCTGTGATTTTCTTAGGGCAAGACAGTCCTTCAAACAAATTTTTGTCTCCTAAAATGCAGCTGCCTCAGTATAAAAATCAGAGCTGTTTTTAATGTATCCGTGTTGCTAAAGATACCTGAGATAGATCTGAGTACATTGTCCTCAACTTGAAGCTGCCTCAAAATTCGCCAATCTGCAATTCAGGACTCCAAAATGTCTTAGTCAACTGCTGCTATGTATCTTCGCCCAAAAAGAATACAGTCTGCTGCCACAAGTTCTGCTGCTGTTCTCTTTACCCACAAAAACAAAACCATCAAATGGGTTGTCTGCAATTTTTCAGACTGTTGGGACTGTTAGGGCATCTCTGCTGCACACGAATTTCCACAGTCATCTTTTCTTACTGCTGCCAACCAAATTCTACATCAGCAGCGAGCTTCTTTCATCTTACTGCTGCTACCTCAATCATCCAAAATTTTCCTCAGTCTGCACCTCCGAAATTTCCTCAGTCGGCACCTCCGAAATTGCCTGTCAAACCTCCGAATTTTACCTCAGAGCTCTTTCAAAATTCACACCCTAAAATGAAATTTGTTAGGGTATTTATAGTGGTTTTTCCACCATAAATTCTGGAGCCAACTTGTATTTAAAAAACACAATTTTATTTCTTTATTTTAATTTAAGGAATGGTCAACATTGGAGGAATTAGGCTGGCCAACTTCAAAAAGGTAAGATGGTAAGTGTTTTAATTTTTAATTTAAATTTGTTATTTGAATTTTTAATTTTGACTTTGAATTTTAATTTTATTAAATCACTTTATTCAAAATCCACCCTACACTTAAGTCACACAATCACTCCTTATCATAAGGGTGTCTTTTAACCCTCTAGGGCTTGCATGTATGCCTTTGCCACATCATTAAAGTTCATAGGGTGTCCACCATATCAAGGATATAATAAGTGTCCAAGTGCCATCATCACTTCTTATTGTTTGCAAGTCTTTAGGTGTCCTTTTATCAACACGATTCATACACATGAGCCACACCATTTTCACCAAGTGTGGGTTCAAGGGCCTTCATAAAGGTTTCATGACTTCATTAAGTCATCAATGACCATATCTTCATGTCACCTAACCATGTAAGTGCAAGTAGTGGGCTCCATGATCTTTGCAAGGCCATCAAGGTCTTCATCAAGGGTCATAAGTCTTCATGGGCTTCTTCATCAAGCAAGGGGCTTCATGGTCTTCTTTAACCGCCTCAACCACATGATCCAGCATGATATCACCTATGGGGTAGCTTGGTTTCTCCTGGGGTACCATGACACCATCAGAGCATGAATGACCACAAAATGGGTCATTAATGCTTCTCCAACCCATCTAGGGTTTCTCCAACCTCTACCAAGGCTTCAAGACCATCTCCAAGTTCTTCAATGTCTTCAGCAAGGTGGTGGCTTCAAGATCCAAGCTTGGGGGTACATGGACCCTGTCAACCAAGTACAAGGTGCTTCAAGGCACAAACCCACTTTGTTTGGGATCCAAGGCACTGTAAGGTGGGACTTGGTGGCATCAATGACAATCCCATGGGGCCACTGCAAGTCCATGTTGGCATCAATGACAATTTCATCAACAAAAAGTACTTCAACAACGTAAAATAACATCAACATATACGGTTTAAGTAACAACTATACACTGATAATAAGCAAATGAAGAGTATTGTTGTGAATGTGGATAAGTGCCAATGGAGTGAAATAAAATTGTTATGTTTAAAACATAAAGTGTTTTGCAAATGTCTCTTAGTTCGTTTTAAAATTAATGTGGATTTGATGTGTGGATTATGTAGTGGGGAAGGGGACTCCAAATATACCTAACGGTACGAGAAGTATGTCCAAAACCCTTATACGATGTGGTTCCACACGAAGAATATGTGGGTTGGATCGGAGTCTCTGGGATGTGTCCAACACTACACCAACGAGGATGTAGCTTGATGGTGTCCCGATGTCACTATCCAGTGGCTCCCGCTTCCTCTGTGAACTTCTCCACAATGGATTAAATCGAGGCATTGGATTTTCTCCTTGGGATATTTATTAGGATGTGAACTGAATTAAACTAGTCACCTGACTTCCTTTCTGATACAACCACTCTGGATCGGACAAACCATGGATGGTGTAGAGAATACAAGAAGGGAGGCCTTGGTTTATTTTAAGGATTTTAGTGCAATACTGGTCTTCATTATTAATCCCCAAGGATCTCTTTCCAGGTCAATGACCATACTCGGGAACGCAAGGGGTTAAATTCCAACTTGAGATAAAACAAGATGCAAAAAGACTTGAAAGGAACAAGTTGTTTAATTACTACAACAACGAAAATATTTTTCCCTTGTGGGTAGTTCGGTCTATCGTTGTTGGGTTAGTATTCAATTTAACCAAAATGAAAGTAAGCAGCTACTTGATCTACTTTTATTATCAATCAAATAAACCTATTCTAAGTACTGTGCGGATAAAAACCAAATGAAAAAATCGGGCAGATACAGGCTTCCCCCAAATGGGGGAAGGTGGGTGTGGGAGTCGTAAGCCCACTTGCTTTTTCATTATGGTTATTTACAATGCTTAAAGAATTACCACTTGGTCCTAATACATTTGGATTGAAGGGTTTGTAATGCTAGAAACTGAAAAAGGGGAAGAAAGGAGAAGTCTAGAGCCCTGGATGGCCTGATTTCAGTGAAATTTCTCCAGCATACCTCTCTATTATTTCGCTAAACCTAAAAAACTGGCAAGCAAATATGATTAGAAGGTAGTGGTATTCACAAAAAAATAAATAAATAATTTTGGACTTTGGTACTTCGAAACAATTAAAAAATTTACTAAGTGCAAGTACCAGTCTTGTACCCTAGATCTAATGGGAATATGAAGCTTTGAAAGTGTTTTTTAGATCTAACTATTCTTAATATGCTAAAGTAAGTATATTGAAAGAAAATAAACTTTTGAAAATAGATCTACTTGATTAGCATTTAAAATAAGGTAATCGAGAAAGATAGAGTTTAGATTTTCAGGAGTTGGATGAACACTTCAAGCCCTTGCTTGATCCTTTGCTAATGGATTTGGAGTCCCTGCAACAAAGATTAGCTTCTAAAGAGGATGCCGAAGAAGGAGAAGAGGCATCTTAGTTCAACGCCTCCTTTGGATTTCGTGACCTGCAAAACTATAAAACCACTCTTGCAAAAATTGGATTATATCTAGTATGTTTGAAGAAGAAAATCTTAGAGAACCTCATACAACTGAATATAGTCGGTTACTCCTATATCTTTCAAATGCAAAACATAAGAAAGCAACTTAACAATTGTAAATGCTTACTCTACATATCATGAATGATCTTCTAAGCTAGATATATCAACATAGATTAAGCAAGAGCAATTTTAAACAATACAATATCACCTCATTAACATAGCATTCGTCTAATGACACAAGGTAGACCTCCAAAGTCTTCAACTTTCATTAATCATACAAAAAAATTTATGGTCGGGCAAAGGTTCTTTGTATCCATCTTTAATGAAGGAGCAAAGCATCGCCTTTATAAAGTTTACAACCCAAGGCGGGGCGCACCAAACAACTAGAGATGATGGCGAGCTAACTTGAGTGAAGGTGAGATAATTGTGGAAGCGTTTCATTTTAAGTGTTGTTGACTGATTGTGGAGGTGCCACATAGAGATACGCCCAAACCAAACTATAACCAACCCATTACTCAATCGCCACGTATCCACACGTGATCACCATGAGAGAGGTGCAACTCTTTAACGTGCAGTGAAAGGGGATGAGCCTTGATTTGATTGGATGTTCATCCCATGAGATGCTCCACCTGACCACTCCTTTAAACTCCAACCAAACCAACTCGGGAGTCATGAAGGGTGACACCATCCCTCTTTAATTTGATTCGCCCACCTTCAAGTCATAATTCATAAGTGACATTTTAGCCTAAGTTTGATTCACAAATGACATCGCCCATCACCAAAGGACAGAACAACACTTTTCCCAAGTCATTCCATTAAGATTTGACTTGACTTTTTGACTTTGTCCTTAGTGCATTTTGTGGCTTTTTAGCATTTTTGGGCATTTCATCACACCGTTAGAGGAATAATGCCATACGAAACAATTCAGTCACCCGAAGCATGGGAAAAGTGGGTCCCGGGATAAAGAGGATGCTCTGAGTGTGAAAACAAGCATCCCCAAGCCAAAAACGAACTCTCGATCATACCTTTATAACATTTTGGAATTTTCCATTTAAACCATTAAAAAATGGCTTGATTTTGCGAGAAAAAAATATTTTTTCCAGAATTTAAAAAAAAAACTATGGGGACCTAGTACATGTTCTTAATGACACAAAACCATGTCTAGCATGCTTATATACATCGACACGTGGACTTTAATAGCCTCCCATGGTTTAACCACCAAGACGAAAATTCCAACTTTGGAGGAGCGGTGAAAAACTTGAAAATTATACATCGCTTATTCAGCATTGCATAATTTGACAAGGGAAAAAAACACCTTGGAATGATTATATTGACGTCTAAGTCCTAGGAATCCCAGTCCTTTACAAAAAGTTTACCATGCTAGCACATTTATTACAAAAATCCCCACAGGGTATGAACATTCATTTATTAAAAAGGAGGCCCAACAATGAAACCTTCTGAGCACTGACAATGAACAACTAGCTTGTTCATGACTTCGGCGGCTCACTGGAAATCCACTAAGTGCAAAATTAGTGGATAACAGGTTAAAAAATGGCTTTTCCTTTTCAACAGTATTGTAACTAATTTGAATAAAGAGCAAGTGGGATTACGACTCTCACAACCCTCCTTCCCCCATTTGGGGAAAGCCTGTATCTGTCTCATTTGTTTTATTCATTTTAGAGTAGATTTTCTTTTGTGCAGAATAAAAATAGATCAATCAATGTCTTTGATTTAATTTCCTTTTTATTTTTGCAAAACTGAATACTAACCCATCCTTGCTTTCCCGAGTACAGCCTTCAGGGTTGAAAGACACTCTTGGCTGTAGTAATTAAAAAACGATGTCTTTTCTTGTTTGCTTTACTCTGTTACTAAGAATTTATCCCTCGCTATCCCAAGTACAACCTTAAGGCCAGAAAGAGATTCTCAATATTAATAATCAAGAAAATGCTACACTAAAATCTTTAAAAAACCGACCAAGGCTCCATTATGTATGCTCTGCACCATTGCAGTTCGACCGACCAGTTGGATGCACCAAAAGTAATGCGAGTGACTAGCGTAACCAGGTTCACATCTCAATAAATCTCGCAAGGCGAAGATCCAACACCTTGATTTAATCCATCGTGGCGAAAGTTCACAGAGGAAGCAAGAACCATTGGATAGTGACCTCAGGATATCATCAGGCTACACCCTAGTTGGTGTAGTGTTGGACACATCCCAGAGACTCCTATCCATCCCACATATTCTTCGCATGGAATCACATTGGATAAGGGTTTTGGACATACTCCTTGTACCGTCAGGTATATCTGGAGTCCACTTCCCCCCTATTTAATCCACTCATTAATCCAAATTAATTTTAAAACAAACCAAGACACATTTGCAAAATACTTTAATCTTTCAGCAACATTATTTTATGCGACTCCATTGGCACTGATCTACATTTGCAACAATACTCTTCATCTGCTTATTATCAGTGTATTGTTGTTGCTTAAACCTTATATGTTGATGTTACGTTTATACGTTGTTGAAGTACTTTTCATATTTGCAAACATCTTGATTCAGTCAATCACTTGAAAACTCCTAAAAAACAATCCCATCCACAACTAATAACTAATAAGAGCCTTAGCAACTCTTTTCTAGGGACTACCCCCCTTGGCTTCATTAGGAGTTTGCCTAAACGAAGGAGTCAGGATCAGGTGACAGCACCTGACTCGAGACTTGCCCCTAAAGACGCATTTAGCAGCTTGAAGATTTCTGTTGCGCTAGCCCCCCAGGTCCGTGAAATGCAGCAACAGATAGCATAGCTTGCATAAAAGAAATGTAACTAAGCTAATATCACCTCGATTTCAAGCATTCACCATGAAAATTCTTACACCATGTGGACCTCCAAAGTCTCAACTTTATTCATATCAAAAATAAACAATTACAAAGCATGTGAGGAGAGGTTCCTTGCTTCCGTCCTCAATGAAGGAGTAAAGCCTCGCCTTTACAGAGTTTCCAAGCCCAGGGGGATGTACCAAACAACTGAAGAGGACCAGCGCATTAGCTTGAGATGTGGCGAGTTTACTTGAGTGAATCAAAGAGTTGTTGGTTGGGGAGGTGCCACATCTCCATTTGGGAGATGCGCACTCACCACACTCCCACCAACCCATTCGAAGACTACCACATCAATCATAGCGTGAGCCTTTTAGGTGAGGATGGCGCATTAGCTTGAGATGTTCTTGCCATACTATAAGTCAACTCAAAAATCACGCTATTATCTTGAGTTTAATTCGCCCTCCACATGAGACAAAGGCTCTTTCCATGTCATTCCACTGAGAATTCATTTGACTTTTTTACTGTCTTTGGTATCAATTTGTCGCTTTTTTAACATTTTTTTGCCACTTAGTCGCACCTTTAGAGAAAAAATGCCATACGGGATAATTTAGTCACCCGGAGCATAGGAAAAGTGGATCCTCGGTAAAGAGGACACTCCGAGTGTGAAAACGAGCATCCCCACACCAAAAATGGACTCCAGACCACACTTTTATTACAATTTGAGATTTTCCATTTAAACCATTAAAAAATGGCTTTATTTTGTAGGAAATTTTATTTTTTTCGAAATTAAAAAAAAAACTAGGGAGACCTAGTACATGTTCATAATGACTCAAAACCATGTCTAGCATGCTTATATAGATCTACACGTGAACTTTAATAGCCTCTCAGAGTTTAACCACCAAGACAACCATTCCAGCTTTGGAGGAGCGGTGAAAAACTCAAAAATTATACATCGCTTATTCAGCATTGCATAATTGACAAGGGAAAAAACACCTTGGAATGATCGGATTGACGTCTAATTCCTAGGAAGCCAAGTCCTTTACAAAACGTTTTCCATGCTAGCACATTTATTACAAAATCCCTGCAAGGTATGAACATGTAATTTTATTAAAAATGGGACCACAACTAGTACTGATGTAACCATGAAACTTTTGAGCTCTGCTGATGAACAACTAGCTTGTTCAAGACTCTAGCAGCTCACCGGAAATCCCCTAAGTGCAACTTAGTGGATAACAATGCTTGATCTAAATTCCCCAATTATGTCATCCTTGTCCTCCAGTTTGAGATGACCTTGCATGGAAGTGCAATTGTGAATCTCTGCTTCTAACAAGCTATGAAGCTTACTGGCACTCTCTCTTGTGCAAACAAATATTATTGTTTTCCCAAGCTTCTCTGATTTGCAATTGGATCTGTTCTGGTTATGACCATCTTGATATTTTTATTGGAGGTGGCTGAAAATAACAGTATCTGACAACTTTCTCGATTTTTTTGAATGTCCCTTTCTATTCTCATTGAATCATCTTGAAACCCGTCCTGAGCCAACATGTGATCAGCCTCGCCTCATTAAACACAAGAATATCGATGCACCTTGCATTCAAAACTTTGTTAGATATCCATTTCTTCACTGTACTTAGCATACCAATGACAGCCTGTTCATTAACTTCTGCACTTCTTGATGTAGCCACATAATTCCAAATCTCAGTATATACAACCTTGAGTAATTCAGCAGAAAGATTTAAATCCTCAAATGCCATAGCTGACGTATAAGGAGTGTCATCAGCAGTAACAGTTTTGAGTCTTGACGTCAACTTCATCCAGATCGGGCCCATCATTTTGTATGTCAAATTCCACAGTGTTTGAGGCATGTCATGTCACACACCTTGGTCATCAATATTCAATGAAGTTATATCCACTAAATCTGCTGCAATCATCATCCCTTTTCACTTTTTGGGTAACATCATATGTTTGATGTATCCAAATGCTCATTGTTTACATTGTACAACTGCCTTCTTGGCATTCTCTTCACAAACTTTATGGTCATTAAGCACATTACTGTAATTCTCCTTCACCTCAAGTACATCATATCCATGCAACAGTAAAAGCATGGAAGCAATGCAAGTGCTATGTCTGGTGTTGGTGATTTTCCCTCTCTATTTGTTTCTATGTCCAGTATCTGTAGCCATAATCTAAAGCGTGCATTATCTGAGTTTTGAAATATCTTTCTAATCCTAATCGCTGTAGGTGATCTATCATTGAGATCCTAGCATACAAATTTATGAGGTCAACACTTGGCACTCCATTCCCCAATTTTTGCGGCATTGGAATCAAATACTCGAGACAATTGCTTTTCCACTTATGCATAAGAGAACAAGCAATCGCAGAAGGAGAATTGAAGAGCGATCCATCCTTGCTCTGATGCGTGAGAACTTTACTCCAATCAACTATCTTATGAATTCTCTCGACTATATAGATTAAAGATGAGTCATACTAATGCATATGGTCTATTGCTTTGCCCTTCATGATTTCTTCTTGATGATTGAGCATTAGTTTGATGGGTGTCAAATCACAAGAGAGTTCCAAGCACAAGCCTCTTGCCTCTTCCAACATTGTAGGTGTTACCAACTTATTTGTACCATAGTTGGATCAGCTAAGGAGGCGCCATTTGACAAACATGATACATGTTTGTGTTTCAGTGCATCGGATGATCTACCCTTTCTGCCTAGCCAGTTTTGGCTAGTCAGTTTTTGTTTTGAATAATTATGACCATAGCCCACGGGGTTTGTAATAAAATGTGCTAGTAGGGTGTTTTGAGTGGTTCGGTCTCTTAAGACGTAGAATTTCAACTAAGGTATTTCAGGGATTTTTTTGCCCCAAACAATTATGCTTTGCCTATAGCCCAGTATAATCGACAAGGTTTTCTCCCGCTTCCTCCAAAGCTGGAATGCCTGATTTTGAATTTTGGGACTTGGGGGGTTATTAGAGGTCAGCTGAGTATGTATAAACCTACTAGACATTATTAGAATAGACTATGGTCATGTCCTGAGTCACTAGGACCCTTAGAATAAATTCCGAAAAAATTTTACCAGACGCTCAAATTTTGGATTTCTTTTTTTTTTAATTTTTTAATTTTTTCTAAGTTTTTTATTAAATTTTTCCATAAATTAAATGGAAAAATTCAAATTGTAATAAGTCAATCATCCGGAACCCGAATTCAGTGATTGAAGGCTCTAACCTTGAGCCAAAAATCATTCATGATCAGCCAGTCAGCTATCTCCAAGTTTCAAAAGTTCATTAGGCCTCATAATTAATAATTTCTCAAAAAAGCCATTAACGGAGAAATTATTAATTAAAATATTAAAAATGAATATTTTGGAGAAAATCAATAGCTCTCCAAAATTAACCAAATTGAACAAAATAAAAGGCTAAATGACATGGCATTGGGCATTTATGATGATTCAACTCGACACAAATCCTCTTCATTCAACAATCGGAGAGCATTAAAGATACATTCAGTTAGACTTGTCATCTCCAGCTAAACTCATGAATTTGGTGATTTGGAAAGCTGTGATTGGCCCGGTGATCATTACAAAGTGAGGTAATAAATGGAATGAAGGCTTGGTGCAAACCCCAAGGGTTTTTGGCACCTAACATTACCACTCCTCACCTCTTCAAGCTCTCACGCCTCCTCACAGTGCTCACGCCCCTCCTTATTAAAGCCTTGCGCCCTCACACGTGTGGTTATCCTGATGGTTGGATTTGGATCTTTAGGGTTGGGAGTGGGAGCGCCTTGCCTAGGTGGAGGCCACCCCTCACTCACGCCAACTTTTTCTCAGGTCTGGGATCTCAGTTATGTGCCAAGCCGGTTAGGTTTGGGTTTTTGGTTTTAGGGTTTTAGCACTCTCTCATTGTATAAATAGAGGCTCTTTTAGCTCTATGGGGATCGGATTTTTGGCATAGAAACTCTGGAGAATTTCTATTGTAATATTTTGCTTAAGATTTAATAAAGTTGATGACTTTGGAGGTCAAAGCAGAAGCTCTATGTTGGTCATGATTCACTGTGTGAGGTGATACCTTTCTTTGTTCCTTTCTTTATGGATTCTTAAGCATTTGATTGTGTAAATTTTGAAGGCTAACAATCTAGCGCTATTTCATATAATCTATGCTTTTCTCTTGAAGATTGTGTGCTTTCAGGTATCGTCCAATATACAGGGGCTTTTTTATGGTTAACATTCATTCTGCAAGTTCCACAAGAAGTCATTCTCTTTTAGGAAAATCGAAAAGCACAATTTCTTTGCCTCATCCATCAAGTAAAAGAAATCTTTTCGGTTACTTTTCTCAAGTTTAATCTAAGTTTCTCCTTTCTCAATATTTCCATGTGTCTCGTGTTCGTTTTGACCTGAGAAAGTAGCTTGGGATTTGATCCCAAGTGCCACATAATTTTGTGGCTACTTCTCTTTCCCCACTACCATCCTCGCGTACATCCAACTAGTCTGGACGGTTTTGGGACTAGTGCTTCTAGTGGTCACCTTGTTCGGAGGTTGATCCCACCTTTTGTTGATTATTGATTGATTTTTCCGCCTTCTTCTAGGTTGGATTTGGCCTCTTTCCACCTTACTGTGTGTGTGTTTTTTTGTCTTGGTTTTCTTTGCTGCCCTCTTTTTTCAATTTATTTGCAGCCACTTTTCTCTCTTATGGCTGTCCCGTTTTTACCATTTTTGCAGCTCATTGATTGCTTAGTTTGTTTCCCTATTCTTCCCATCTTTGGCACTCAATTTCTTGTTTTTTGTTTCCCCCTTTTCTCCCTCTTTTCTCTTTTGTTCCAGCCCTCTTTTGCCCTCTTTTTTCTCTTTTCTATCTTCTTCTTTTTTCCCTCTTTGCAGGTTTAAAGAAAAGGTTCTCAACAAAAAGATAAATCACTCTCCTTTTTACATAAAATCCACTAATAAAATTTCATGTTAGTCTTTTAGATTTATTTCAAAGTCCTTTCAAGGGTTGAACTCCCAAGGCAAATTGTAAATATCAATAAAGTCTCTTTTTGTTTGAGTGGGGTTTTTCAACCCCCACTCTCAACCTCCCCTATTTGGGGAGGTTTGTGGTGTTCTTATTTTTATGTGCTTAAATTAGATGTGCTTGTGCTTAGAATAATCTCATTATCTTTCTTAGAATACTAATTGCTAGAATAGCCCATTTTGTTTCATTACTAAGTTGATTACTTCATCTTTTAAGTGTTTCATCTTTCAATAAGTAATTCAACTGTTTAAAGTAGAAATCTCTTGAATCTCACTTTGTGCATCAAGAGTGCTCTCTATCGGAGAGTTGTCTTTTATTTCATTTTCTACTTACCCCCTTGCTCTCTTGATTAGGGCCTAAAAAACCTGAAAGAGATTCTTGGGTAGATTAGTCTTTTTACATTTTTGTAAGTTAATTAATTAATCTCTAAAGTCTCTCGAACTTGTCGTAATCCAAGTCAAGAGCACTCTCTATCGGAGAGCATTCCCACTACATATCCTTGCATCAAGCATATAGTTTAGATAAGTCTCTTGAACTTTTGTCATAAGACAAAGTCAAGAGCGCTCTCTATCAGAGGGTTTTAATCAATTTACTTAATAAAATTTTGCAACTCACATTTCCCCGCTAATTAATTAATTTCGTTGTTTCCTTGCCGGAGTATGCTCTGACCGACCTAAAAATCGGAGTACCCGGAAACGGAATTGGATTGTTAATCTCACACTACTCATCATAATAAAATTTTACCCCGTAACCAATGCACCAGCGTTGTAGAAAGTTTCCTAAGTCATTCCTAGTAAAGGCACCGGAACTCCCCGCTGTTTAGAGTCGCAGCTAGCTGGTCAATCTTCGCAATACCAGCCTGAGATACTGGGCGGGCCGTCATGTCTCTAACGGATTTACTTGGAAGATTTTCCCGGCTGATCTTTGATACCTTTTGTTGAAACCCTAAACAAGACCATTTAAAAAAACATTTAAAATGTACCAAGAGCACTCGCATAACATTCACTAGCTTTATTTCAAGACTTGTTGTTAATTTCTTTAAGCATTGCAGTACTTTGACTCCATAAGCCACTGGTCTATTAATTTATGCGTGATTGTTACATCTGGATCATTTGACTTTAACTTATAAAATCTTTATCTGTGAATGCATCTTTATCTTTTACAAGTTCTTGATATACTGTTCATCTGTTAATCCAGTATAGCAACGTGGATTGCTATTTTATGTCTTGTGTTTGAAATTCATAATAATTTTAATCATCTTTCATCACATTAACTCCTAAACAACGCCCATCCGCATCATAACATCAAAAACTTAACTTAAACATTGAGCCATAGAAAACTCTTTGTTAGGGACTACCCCCCTTGGCTTCGTTAGGAGTTAGCCTAAACGGAGGAGCTAGGAGTAGGTGACAGTACCTGGCTCTGTGCTTGCCCCCAAGGTCACACCTCTCCCACCTTCCTAAGTGAGGAGATAGCTTTCGGAAGATTTCTGCTGCTAGTGTGCTATCGGCAGACAACATATTTTGGCACCGTTGCCGGGGACAAATCTTTTTGTTCCTGGACGACTTTTGTTTCTTTTTAGTTTTTTTTACCTTTTTTTCCCCTTTTTGGTAGATTTTTAGTCCAATCACTCTCTGGAATTAGACTTAAATCCACCTGGCGACTTCATTGTCAGTTAACACCTCAAGGTATTCGACTAGAAGAAACTCTTAAGGTTTGCTCAATTTCATCCCTGACCCTGAAAAAGTCTATAGGAGGAGACTGAACAAACTAGCTTCTTGTAGGATCCTTGTAGAACTTGGATCTGAGTCTGTTTCAAACATCAACTCTTTATTTCAAGAAAACTTAGAAAATTTTCAAAACAATAACTGTTTCCTTGACACAATGGGTGAGTTTTTTACTCAACTCAACTTTACTCAGATACCAGGTCAGCCTCATGACATTCCCGAAAAGGCTATCGACAAACTTATGACTTTTAATGGCACTGATGCCTCTACCTCTGCTGAGCAACATATCAGAAATTTCTCCAGACACTGTGGTTCGTATGTCAGCCTTCAGGGGTGCTGATAAACATGAAGATGTTTACATGACCTTGTTTGCTCTATCTCTGGATGGCAAAGCTGGGAATTGGTATGATAATTTGCCAAACAACTCTTTCACTACCATAGCAGATTTCAAGAATGCTTTCCTTGGAAAGTTTGGCAGTAAGAAGGAACCTAGGCATCTAGTAGCAGCTTTGACTAGCATGAAGAAGTCTGAAACGAAAACCATGGATGAGTTCAATAATAGGTTCACTGAGTTGTCAAATTCCATCCCTGCCACTTATGCTCCTCCTGCAGCTTCCACTTTGGATTATTACATTGAAGCATTGAGTGGCAAGATCCAGTACCAGATTAGAGACAAGGAGCCGACTACCTTACTTCAAGCTCAGAATTTGGCCATTAAAATTGATAAGAACATGCAGTCTTCAAGAGAGTCAAACATCCAGGGTTACTCTAGATCATCAACTCCTCTTAAAACTGTTGAACCTAAAGGGAAAGTGTTGTCACACGAAGCTTATGAGAAGAAGCACATGGACCTAATAGAGAAAATGCAAGACGTGGAGAGGAAACACTTAGCACAGATTAAAGAGGTTCAGAATAGGGTCATAACTGTTGAAAGAACTCAACCTCTGCCACCTCCTAGACCCTTCCCTGCAAGGCAAACATGGCAGAGAAAGAATCCCAACCATGAGCAGAGGCCTCCTCATCAGCTAGAGGCTACTAATGTGGTCGAGCCTTACAAACCATTTTGTAGGGCATGCAGAGATTTCCGTGAGGAATCTGGCTGCCATTATGCGTGTTATGTTCAAGAACATGGTTATCCCAAGGGTTGCGATCCTAGTACGTCTGCAAGCAAGCCTGAATTCATTCACAATGTAGGAGACATCTATGTTGACCATAAGGATAGTTGGAAGCAAGCCAACCAATCTCATCAAAGGGTTCATTACTTAACTGAGTATTATGGGATAATGCCTTCAAATAGCAACAACGTTTAGAATTTTAAAGGCATAACATATCAAAGAATACCAAGGGAAGGACCATCTACCCAAACTGCTTCAAAGGTAACAATTTCTGACATTCCTCCAGAAATAAATGATAAGTTAGATTCTATTGCTCTAACTTTTGATTTAGGTAGTTGGTTAGCAAACTCCAAAGTTCTGGTCCCTGTACTTGAGTTATGTAAAATCCTTGGTCAAAAGAAGAAATTGTTGAAAATGCTAGAGCCTCAAGTTGATAAGGATCCCCTCCCTACCTCAAAGATAGTCGCACCTGAAAGACCTACAGCTCCCAAAAAAGTAACTTTTGCCAATATAGTAGAACAACTTCCACCCAGTCAGGAAAATGTCTGTGGAGACCCCCCTGTAATCTTGCATACAAGGGACCCAAGAAAAAAAGATCACCCGCCCTTCTACATGTCATTGATGATAGGTGATCTTCTCCTGCACAACTGTATGCTAGATTCAGGCTCAGGATCCAATATTATGACTAAGAAAGTCATGTAGCAACTTGGCCTTAGAACCACTCGCTCTTACCAAAATGTATGTGCTATGGACTCTAGACCCGTCAAAGTTGAAGGTATGATTGAAAGACAGCACGTAAGATTAGCCAAGTATCCGAACATCCATGTTGCCATGGATATCCTGGTCATAGATGTGCCGGATAAATGGGGCATGTTATTATCTAGAAAATTTGGTGCCACTTTAGGGGGATCCATACAAATGGACTGGACATACGCTACTGTACCTGCATCAGAAGATTCATTGGTTAAGTTACATACTGAGAAAGAACGAAGATATTATGTAGAAAGCCTGGCGAAACCATCAAATGAGTATGTCAACTACTCAAGTGGATTAGGGATGTACTAGATCAACTCCACTTTCTTAGAGCCTATCCAAGAAGAAATTAAAAATGAAAATCTTAATGAATTGTGGAGGATGAACTTTGATGGGGCTTATTCTAAAGCAGGAAAAGGGGCTGGGATAGTCATTGTTTCACCAGAGGGTAAAGTTTTTAACTTTGTTTTCAAATTAGAGTTTGAGGCAACCAACAATGTGGTAGAGTATGAGGCACTTCTACTAGGCATCGAGATTGCCAAAGACATGGAGATCAAATTGCTTAGTATTAAGGGGGTTTCTGACTTAATTGTCCAACAAGTTAAGGGTCAGATTGCATGTAAGTGTCAAAGCTTAAAAAAGTATAGAAATGCAGTCTAGGATACAATGGAATTTATTGATGCCCTTAATATAGAAGTAATCCCTAGAGATCAAAATAGTGCTGCCGACCAACTAGCGTTTGCAGCTTCAACACTTCAGCCATCAGATGAGATGTTAGAGGGGGATTGTCTTTTAGAAATTAACTTCAGACCTTCAATTCCTGATAATATTGAACATTGGCAGGTTTTCCAAGATGATGAACAAATATTGAAATTTATTAATCATATTGATGAATTTTCCAATTATAAAGCCAATGAACATGAGGAAGGTAAAGAATATCAGGATGAGGGTAACCGCTTCAATCCTGTGACACGTGGCTTTGTCGCCTTAGAGAACATCTTTGACAGACAGAATAGAAAGAAGAGTAGTGTCGAACAAATGAAGCCAAGTGAGTACATAGAAATCAACATTGGAACGGAAACAGAACCAAGAATAATAAAAATTGGAAAAGGTACCTCTGAAAAGGAAAGGAACAGCCTTATAAACTTGGTAAAAGAATATAGGGATGTTTTTTCCTTCACTTATGACGAACTTAAAGCATATAGGGAAGATGTTTTCCAGCACACTATTCCCTTAAAACCTGAATGTCAGAAAGGCAAGCCTTTCCGTCAAAAACTTAGAGAAATAAATCCTAAGTTAGCACCTATTATAAAGAAGGAGTTAGAAAAAATGTTAGCAGCAGGAATTATAGCTCCTACGAGACATTCGACATGGTGTTCTAACTTGGTAGTAGTTAGAAAGAAGAACGGGAGTTTAAGGATATGTATAGATTTCAGGAATCTAAACATAGCATGTCAGAAGGACAACTACCCTCTCCCCAACATGGAGACCCTCCTCCAACGGGTCACTGAATCAAGCATGATGTCAATGCTTTATGGTTATTCAGGCTATAACCAGGTTGTCATCCAAGAAGAAGATAGACACAAAACCACTTTCACAACTCCTTGGGGCACTTTTGAATATCTGAGAATGCCCTTTGGCCTTTTAAATGCTGAAGCTACCTTCCAAAGGGCCATGGATTATGCCTTCAAGGAGTTGATTGGCGAAATCATTGAGATTTACCAAGATGATCTCACTGTATTTTCGAAAGAAATATCTAGCCATGTTGGTCATCTCAGGCAGGTTTTTGAAAGATGTACGAAATATGGCATTTCCTTGAATCTGGCTAAGTCAGTCTTAGGTATTGAAGAAGGAAAGCTTTTAGGTCACATTATCAACAAAGACGGGGTCAAAATTGACCTTGAGAGGATAGAAGCTATACAAAAGATTCCCCTTCCAAGAAATGTTAAGGGTCTCCAATCATTTAATGGTCACATTAACTTCATAAGGAGATTCATTCCTAATCTAGTTGAACTCATGAAACCTATGCAGGCTCTCCTAAAGAAAAATGTTAAATTCATGTGGACAGATGAAGGAAGGAATGCTTTTGACACTATTAAAGATGCCATCACTAGGTCTCCTGTCTTAGTCAGCCCGAATTACACGAAATATTTCATGATCTTTTCTTTTGCTTCAGAAGACACTATTGCCGGTGTGTTGCTCCAGAAGAACTTCGAAGGGTTCGAGCAACCTATAGCCTTCATGAGTAGAGCCTTACAAAACTCTAAATTGAAATATACCATCATAGAAAAGCAAGCCTATGCCTTGGTCAAATCTTTAAATCATTTTAGAACATATATTGGATATTCTAAAGTCATTGGATATGTTCCCCATACTGCAGTAAAGGACATCCTATCTCAGCAGGATTGTTTAGGAATAAGGGGCACATGGGTATCCAAAATCCCGGAGTATGACATTGAGATAAAGCCTACCAAACTAATCAAGGGACAAGGCCTTGCTAAAATGCTCACTCAAAAGAATGAAGAAGCCATAGAAATGATTGCTGAAAATGATATCCCTGAACCAGCCATGACTCCTGCGCTTCAAGAACTTGATAATCACTGGTATTCCGACATCATTTTCTTCCTACTCCACTTCACTTGCCCTGATCACCTCAAAGGTCACAAGCGAAGGGCTTTGAGACTCAAGACCGCTAGATACTGCCTTACCCAAGAGGGTCTGGGTTGGAGGAACCCAGATGGCATTATACTCAGAAGCATCAGTGAACAAGATTCCAAGAAAATCTTGACTAAATTTCACTCAAGATTTTGTGGAGGCCATTATGCAGCATATACAACTGCCCACAAAATTTTGAGAGTTGGTTACTATTGGCCCACTATCTTCGCAGATGTTCACAAACATGTCAAGTGTTGCCAAGAGTGTCAGCTTTTCACAGGGAAGCAGAAGTTGGTTGCTCTTCCTCTTACGCCGGTTGTGGTCCTTGCCCCTTTTCAGTAGTGGGGGCTTGATTTTATTGGCAAATTTAAGGATAACTCTAGCAATGGTTTTTGTTGGATTCT
Source organism: Pseudotsuga menziesii (assembly GCA_001517045.1). Lineage (NCBI taxonomy): Eukaryota > Viridiplantae > Streptophyta > Pinopsida > Pinales > Pinaceae > Pseudotsuga > Pseudotsuga menziesii. Next base: position 201,204 of record LPNX011184596.1, read on the forward strand.
CACAACAACTGATTATTTCACTAAGTGGGTAGAGGCCATACCTACTAAGAATGCCACTGAGAAGGTTGTTATTGATTTCATTGAGGAAAGAATCATCACCAGATTCGGAACTCCCCTTAAAATAACAACCGATAATGCCAAAGCTTTTAGTTCAGGAGCAGTAAATGACTTATGTTTTAAATATGACATTATCCTATCCCATTCATCATATTATTATCCACAGGGCAATGGACTTGCTAAGTCCACTAACAAAAATTTGATGACTATCCTTAAGAAGACTGTGGGGGATAATAAAAGAGCATGGAATAGCAAGATTAAGTATGCAGTGTGGGTGGATAGGATCACCAAGAAGAATTCAACTGGAAAGTCACCTTTTGAGTTGGTGTATGGACTCACAGCCAACCTTCCGGTTAGCATGCAGATTCCAATCTTCAGAATGTTAAGTGAATATGGCATAGAACAATCGAAAATGGAGCAGAGGATCAATCAGATCGTAGAGTTGGATGAATCTAGAGGAGCTTCCCTCGATCAGTCACTCAGGCATCAAGAAAGCATGAAGGGCACCTTTGATAAGTCAACCAGGCCGAGGTCTTTCCAAGTAGGAGATATTGTTCTCTTATGGGATAAGAGAAGGGAGAAGCCTGGAAAGCATGGGAAGTTCGACAGCCTTTGGAAAGGGCCATTTATCATCTGTGATATTGCTGGCACCAATTCCTTTTTGCTTAACACCATGGATGGAGATACTTTAAACATGCCCGTGAATGGTCAACATTTGAAGCCCTTTTATCCAAACAACCTCCAAGATGACCAAGGGGTCACCCAGGGCTTTTCTAAACCCATCCTTGTTGTATTTTTATGTATTTTTATTTTTTCTTTTCTGTACCTTAATATTTTTATGTACTTTGTTTTTGTACCATATTTTATGTATCATATCCATGTAGATAGTTGTGTCTTAACTTTTGTATATTAGCATTTGTATCATATTTCATTTATCTGTTGAAAAAGAAAAAGTTTTGTTTTATACTTTGATTTGAAAAAACAAAAAATATTTTTTGGTACTTCATCATCGCTTATTTTTATAAATCATACACATGGGACTAAGACACTTCTGTTTACATACAGGTACCAGAGATTCCTGGATTCTCAGGCACTCTCTTTGATCAATAAATTAAGCGAGTACCCATCCCGCAGTTGGAGCCAGATGTTACCAACTTATTTGTACCATAGTTCGATCAACTGAGGAGCCGCCATTTGACAAACATGATACATGTTTGTGTTCCAGTGCATCAGATGATCTAGCCTTTGTGCCTAGTCAGTTTTGGCTAGTTAGTTTTTATTTTGAATAATTATGACCATGGCCCCGCGGGGTTTGTAATAAAATGTGCTAGTAGGGTGTTTTGAGTGGTTTGGTCTTCTAAGACGTAGAATTTCAACTAAGGTATTCCAGGGAGTTTTTTGCCCTTGACAATTATGCTTTGCCTATACCCGAGTATAATTGACAAGGTTTTCTCCTGCTTCCTCCAAAGCTGGAATGCCCGATTTTGAATTCTAGGCCTTGGGGGATTATTAGAGCCCAGCTGAGTATGTATAAACCTACTAGACATTATTAGAATAGACTATGGTCATGTCCTAAGTCACTAGGACCCTCAGAAAAAATTCCGAAGAAATTTTACCAGACACGTCAAATTTTGGATTTTTTTTTTTAAATTTTCCTAAGTTTTTGATTAAATTTTTCCATAAATTAAATGGAAATATTCAAATTGTAATAAGTCAGTCATCCAAAACCCGAATTCAGTGATTGAAGGCCCTAACCTTAAGCCAAAAATCATTCATGATCAGCTAGCCAGCCAGCCAGCTATCTCCAAGTTTCAGAAGTTCATTCGGCCTCATAATTAATAATTTCTCAAAAAAGTCATTAACAGAGAAATTATTAATTAAAATATTAAAAATGAATATTTTGGAGAAAATCAAAAACTCTCCAAAATTAACCAAATTGAATAAAATAAAAAGCTAAATGACATGGCATTGGGCATTTATGATGATTCAACTCGGCACAAATCCTCTTCAATCAACAATCGGAGAGCATTAAAAATACATTCAATTAGCAGACTTGTCATCTCCAGCTAAACTCATGAATTTGGTGATTTGGAAAGCTTTGATTGGCCCGGTGATCATTACGAAGTGAGGTAATATTTGGAATGAAGGCTTGGTGCAAAGCCTAAGGGTTTTTTGCACCTAACATTACCACTCCTCACCTCTTCAAGCTCTCACGCCTCCTCACAGTGCTCACGCCCCTCCTTATTGAAGCCTTGCGCCCTCACACGTGTGGCTATCCTGATGGTTGGATTTGGATGTTTAGGGCAATGTTATCGGAACCGGACCGGTCATCGAACCGGCGAAGCCCAAAATGTGAACCGGACCGGAACCGGCAAAAAATCGGGTAAAAAACCGGCTGACTAAAAAATACATAAAATATTCATATTTTGTAAAAAACATATATAAATTCATGTGCATACATATGAATCCAGGACATGATCATTCTTGGGACAGCTGCCAAACTTGGAGAAGATATCCCATGTCACCGTGGGTAATACACATCAAACATCTTGTCCATCATTTCCAGGCATGTAATCAAATTCTTTAATGAACCATGTATATCTGAATATGCTCTTCCAAATCTGATTTTGATGTGTCGAATAGTTACTTCTATATACAAAGTTATATATGATGCATTCCACACACTTCGTTTGATGAAACAACCTCAAATCAATCAGCACAAGTCAGAGAGAATTTCCAGTGGTATGGTATTGGACAGTGAGTTTCAGCAACAGACATCTGAACTGTTTGTTGAAAATCCTTAACCAAACTAGCAGCAGAAATGCCCAAAGTCAGATCTCAAGTAAGGAATATCACCTACAGTAGAAAACAACCTAGTGGTGCCAAACTATATGCTACAGCAGTACAAGACCAAGCCTTTTATAGAAGTCATAACTCAGTGTCTTCACAAAGTCATCGCAGTCAGATTGGGCCCGACTTGCAAGTTACAGCAGTAAATTAAAGTGTGTATCAACTCTCAGTTCAACTCTTTGATTGGGTTAAACAATTTAGTTCATTTTTGGCAGAAGCATGGAGTCAATTAGAGATATCTTTTGATGAAAATTTAAAGAGGCTAGCATCACTTAAGTACATGCTCCAATATCAAGAATATTTGGCATTGCGTGATGAGGTATGTGCAGCATTGTATTTTCAAGACTACTGTACTCTCAAGTACGGAAACTGGCCCAATGATTTGCACCTGAGTTGGGATGAGAAGGACATGATCATTCTTGGGACAGCTGCCAAACTTGGAGAAGATATCCCATGTCACTGTGGGTAATACACATCAAACATCTTGTCCATCATTTCCAGGCATGTAATCAAATTCTGGTTTTTTTTTTTTTAAATTGAGTTTCCTGAGTCCCCAGTCTAGACCGGCCGGTTTTGGCCGGTTTTGGCCGGTTCCGACCGGTTCCGACCGGTTCCATACCCGGTCTGGACAAAAATCCAGTTTTTTCAAATTTTTTTGCTGACCGGACCGGCCAACCCTATAAACCGGTCAGACCGGCCGGTTTTGCCGATTCCGGTCCAGTTCCGATAACACTGGTTTAGGGTTGGGAGTGAGGGCGCCTTGCCTAGGTGGAGGGCCACCCCTCACTCACACCAACTTTTTCTTAGGTCTAGGCTCTCAGTTATGTGCCGAGCCGGTTAGGTTTGGGTTTTTGGTTTTAGGGTTTTAGCCATAGTTTTAAAAATCGGCCAAATCGGTTTCGGAACCAGCCGATTCACCGGTTCGGTACCAAACCGGGTCAAACCGGCAGGTAAACCAGATCGAGGACCAGTTAGTTACCGAATCGGACGGTTGGTAACCAAACCGGTCCGATTCAGTAACTAACCGGTCCAACCGGCCGAGTTCGAAGTTGACCGGTCCGGTTTGGTAAGTTTCACATTTTTTTTATTTTTTTTATTTTTTTTTTAAGTTTAAACTATTACTTTGTTTTTTTTATTTTTTTACTAACCTATCTCTACGATTCCCTAACCTAGGTCCTAACCTATCCCATTCCCTAACCTAACTACCCAACACAACTACAAAAAAGAACTACCAGTCGAGATCATTTTATTTTTTTTGTTTGAAAGTTGAAACGTTGAACTTTGGAGCAAGGACTTGGACGGGGTTTGACTCAATCTTGAGGCTTGAGCTTTGAAGTTTGGAGTGGGCAGTGTGGAGTTCCAAGTTGCTAACAGCAAAGCTTTGGAGTGGGCAGTGAGCACTGTGGAGTTGCTAACAGCAATGAGTGAATCGGGACAAAGCTGAGAGGAGTTGAAAGTTCAAACTTGATAGTGGCATTGTGGGCCTGTGGAGTGTGGACAGTGGCAAACAAGTGAGTAAATGGAAAAAATAACCATATTCCATGTTAGAAGCTTAAGAGAGGAATCCCTTTAGCAATTTTACATTTATAAGTTTCTATATGGTCCACAAAATTCAATTCAAAGGCCCTAAATATAGCCAGAAACAACCATATTCCATGTTAGAAGCTTACGAGAGGAATCCTTGAGCAATTTTACATTTTGAAGTTTTCATATGGCCCACAAAACTTCAATTCAAATAGTGTGAAAGAAATCAGTAAGATCCATGTCCAAAGGTCCTAAATATTGCCATAAACAACCATTTTCCATGCTGGAAGCTTTTAGAGTAGAGATAGAAGTTCAAACTAGAATTTACAACAAGCTATAAACTCTGTTGAGAGGCTGAAATTGGCAATGAAAACAATGTAGAAATTACAACAAGCTATAAACTCTGTTGAGAGCCTGAAATTGGCAATGAAAATGTTGTTTTTCTTTAAAATTTAAATATTTGATGTATTTTTTAGCAAACCGATTCATTAAATTCAAATCGGCCGATTTATAATCAATTCATTACCGATTCCGATTCCGATTCCGATTTTTAAAACTATGGTTTTAGCACTCTCTCATTGTATTAATAGAGGCTCTTTTAGCTCTATTGGGATCGGATCTTTGGCATAGAAACTCTGGAGAATTTCTATTGTAATATTTTGCTTAAGATTTAATAAAGTTGATGACCTTCGAGGTCAAAGCGGAAGCTCTATGTTGGTCATGATTCACCGTGTGAGGTAATACCTTTCTTTGTTCCTTTCTTTATGGATTCTTAAGCATTTGATTGTGTAAATTTTGAAGGCTAACAATCTAGCACTATTTCATATAATCTATGCTTTTCTCTTGAAGATTGTGTGCTTTCAGGTATCGTCCGATATACAAGGGCTTTTTTATGGTTAACATTCATTCTGCAGGTTCCACAAGAAGTCATTCTCTTTCAGGAAAATCGAGAAGCACAATTTCTTTGCCTCATCCATCAATTAAAAGAGATCTTCCCAGATACTTTTCTCAAGTTTAATCTAAGTTTCTCCTTTCTCAATATTTCCATGTGTCTCATGTTCGTTTTGACCTGAGAAAGTAGCTTGGGATTTGATCCCAAGTGCCACATAATTTTGTGGCTACTTCTCTTTCCCCACTAGCATCTTTGCATGCATTCAGCTAGTCTAGACGGTTTCGGGACTAGTGCTTCTAGTGGTCACCTTGTTCGAAGGTTGATCCCACCTTTTGTTGATTATTGATTGATTTTTCCCCCTTCTTCTAGGTTGGATTTGGCCTCCTTCTGCCTTATTGTGTGTGTGTGTGTGTTTTTTGTTTTCTTCGCTGCCCTCTTTTTTCATTTTATTTGCGACCACTTTTCTCTCTTATCGCTGTCCCGTTTTTACCATTTTTGCAGCTCATTGATTGTTTAGTTTGCTGCCCTATTCTTCCCATCTTTGGCACTCAATTTCCTGTTTTTTGTTCCCCCTTTTTCTCCCTCTTTTCTCTTTTGTTCCAGCCCTCTTTTGCCCTCTTTTTGCTCTTTTCTATCTTCTTCTTTTTTTCCTCTTTGCAGGTTTGAAGAAAAGGTTCTCAACAAAAAGATAAATCACTCTCCTTTTTACATAAAATCCACTAATAAAGTTTCATGTTAGTCTTTTAGATTTATTTCAAAAGTCCTTTCAAGGGTTGAATTCCCAAGGCAAATTGTAAATATCAATAAAGTTTCTCTTTTTGTTTAAGTGGGGTTTTTCATCCCCCACTCTCAACCTCCCCCATTTGGGGAGGTTTGTGGTGTTCTTATTTTTATGTGCTTAAATTAGATGTGCTTGTGCTTAGAATTATCTCATTATCTTTCTTAGAATACTAATTGGTAGAATAGCCCATTTTGTTTCATTACTAAGTTGATTACTTCATCTTTTAAGTGTTTCACCTTTCAATAAGTAATTCAACTGTTTAAAGTAGAAATCTCTTGAATCTCACTTTGTGGATCAAGAGTGCTCTCTATCGGAGAGTTGTCTTTTATTTCGTTTTTTATTTACCCCCTTGCTCTCTCGATTAGGACCTAAAAAACCTGAAAGAGATTATTGGGTAGATTAATCTTTTTACATTTTTGTAAGTTAATTAATTAATCTCTAAAGTCTCTTGAACTTGTCGTAATCCAAGTCAAGAGCACTCTCTATCGGAGAGCATTCCCACTGCATATCCTTGCATCACGCATATAGCTTAGATAAGTCTCTTGAACTTTTGTCATAAGACAAAGTCAAGAGCACTCTCTTTCGAAGGGTTTTAATCAATTTACTTAATAAAATTTTGCAACTCACATTTCCCTGCTAATTAATTAATTTCGTTGTTTCCTTGCCGGAGTATGCTCTGACCGACCTAAAAATCGTAGTACCCAGAAACGACATTGGATTGTTAATCTCACAAGACTCATCATAATAAAATTTTGCCCCGTAACCAACGCACCGGCGTTGTAGAAAGTTTCCTAAATCATTCCTAGTTAAGGCGCTGGAACTCCCCGCTGTCTAGAGTTGCAGTCTTCACGATACCAGCCTGAGATACTGGGCGGGCCGTCATGTCTCTAACGGATTAACTTGGAAGATTTTCCCCGCTGATCTTTGATACCTTTTGTTGAAACCCTAAACAAGACCATTTAAAAGAACATTTAAAATATACCAAGAGACTTGCATAACATTCACTAGCTTTATTTCAAGACTTGTTGTTAATTTCTTTAAGCATTGCAGTACTTGGACTCCATAAGGCACCGGTCTATTAATTTATGCGTGATTGTTACATCTAGATCATTTGTCTTTAACTTATAAAATCTTTATCTGTGAATGCATCTTTATCTTTTACAAGTTCTTGATATACTTTTCATTTGTTAATCCAGTAGAGCAACGTGGATTGCTATTTTATGTCTTGTGTTTGAAATTCATAAAAATTTTAATCATCTTTCATCACATTAACTCCTAAACAACACCCATCCGCATCATAACATCAAAAACTTAACTTAAACATTGAGCCATAGAAAACTCTTTGTTAGGGACTACCCCCCTTGGCTTCGTTAGGAGTTAGCCTAAACGGAGGAGCTAGGAGTAGGTGACAGTACCTGGCTCTGTGCTTGCCCCCAAGGTCACACCTCTCCCACCTTCCTCAGTGAGGAGACAGCTTTCGAAAGATTTCTGCTACTGGTGTGCGATCGGCGGACAACAATAGGGAAGATATTTTGAAATCTAATGGGGGTATATTCATCCTCGTGAACTATGACTTCAATATTTTCTCTTAAAAATCTTAATCCCGTTTCAACATTTTGCTTGCCAGCATTCCATTTTCTAAGAGCAATAACACATGCTAGAGTGTGACAGAGACTGTCCTTTGTCAAGTACAAAATTCTGCAGGATCCATGATTACATCCAAGAGTTGATTGTCTATTATCCAGGAAAGACATTGGAAGAATTGTGGCTGTTGAGAGCTGTCCAGAGATGGGATCATGACCACCCATGCTGTGTCATAAATAGAAGCAAATGTCTGTAGCTTTTGTATTTCTGAGAGCATTCTCTTTATTGTCAAAATAAGTTCTTTTGTCATGCTTTCTTTCTCATTCAGAACCTTGGAGACAGATTTATGAGATAAAGAACCCAAGTGGGCTTAACATAGTCCATAATCAAATCTCCTTTTCTAAGAAAATGTCAAATCAGAAAACCCATGATGCAGAGATAATGTAAGACACAACCCTACCAATTGTAGATTGACCATCAAGAGCTCCTCCATATGATACCCACCTAGATAGATCTGGTGTTTAACAGGCTGAAAGCACAAGATACCTAGAGTCACCAAAGATCGTATCTCTCTAATGCATTTTACCCTGAAAGAAAACTGAGTGCTTCTCCTGAATATGCTGCCAGCAGTCCTTAGCAAATGGGCAATCCCAAAATATGTGCTTCACCATCTCCAGCTTACCACAAACTAGACAAAGTCCATCCATCAACCCACTCTTAACCAAGTGGGCCTTGAATGGCAATCCCTAATAGAGAATTAGCCATTCATATACCTACAGGTTATAAGACAAGAACAGAGACCAAACACTAAGAAGCCTACAAATCCGCCTACCCTCCAAATTGGAAGAAGCAGATCAAGCATTAAGGACAGGTGTTGGGACATGCTTTTTATAGAAGCACGAAGTAGAACTTCCAAGAATCATACTGTTGAATCTGTTTGCCAAATACCCACCCCTAGTCTCTCCAGAAAGGACACCGCCTATGTGTGTAGTGGGGGGGGTGTGAGGGCAGTGGGCACAACTCAAATAAAATCTTTGATGACAATCTTGTTAAGAAAGGACAACCTCTTAAAGTCTAAATCCCTCCACTCCTTCCAGAATCAAGCCTCAAAAATCTCAAAGGTCTCTTTAGGTAAAACTGTTTTTTTCAACTTAGAGTGCAAGCTTGGAGCCTCGAGAGATTGGCAATGCACTAGTTTTGATGATTCCAACTCCATATTGGGTGCCATGCAAGATCCCACTGTGACAAGCTCCCCGAGTAGTTCCACTTAACCAATCTAGCAACAAACTTCTAGGCCTTCCAAATGCAGTTGCAGATAAAGGAACAATAAATCCAAAACAAGTGAGAGGTAGAGATTATATCACACAACCCAAAAGCACCTCGCACCTTAAGCACATGCTAAGCTGACATAAATATGTGGCATAAGAGGACCTACCAAGGCACAAAGCCTTCCAGACATCTTACCACTCTCTTAGAAACCATAATATATCCTTGTGTAGCAACATCAATAAGACCCAAACCCCCCTCCTCCTTGGCCATAATTCAAACATCCCAAGAAACCAAAGGGAGCCCTTGCTATCTGCAAAAGGGTTTGTTACCAGCTAAGTTGTACTTGTTAAAGATAGTGCAACTATGAGAGACATTCTCTAAGAGGATGGCACCCTAGTTAGTTAACTAGGGTTCCTGGTCAATTAACCAAGTAGAGTAAGTCCCTAGCAGGTACCCTAGGGCCCCCAGCAGTCTACTGGGATTCTTGGTCTGGGACCAAGCAGGTTGATGCAATGGCAAAGTCCCTAGCATGTGGCTAGGGCCCCTATCTGTCTCTAGGGCATTCTAGTTAGGGCCCAGACAATGCTTGGTCAAAAGGACCAAGCAGATCCTGCAGGCCGAGATAGAGACATCTTGGTCTAGGACCAGGAAGATTCTTGGTCTAGGACCAAGCAGGTCTTGCAGGTATAGTCCCGGTTAGTTAACAAGGAGGATCTTGGTCAGTTAACCAAGATGATGACATGTGATGCCCTCCTCTCCTACATGGTTGAGCTATGTTGTTTCTTCAAGGGACTGGCCACCCCTTGATGATGTCACAAGCACTTGAACTTTAGGAGCATTCAAGAGGACCAGAGGATCACATTATCCAATTTGGACCTTCCTTATACGGTGATGATAAAACTTCCAATTATTGTATGAAACACTTGTGGACCGAATACCTTGAGAGAGAAAGATAAAAGGTTGGTTGCTTCTCCTTGTGGGTAAAAGGGTTTTCCTCCCACCTTGTTGCTACACCTTGGTCTTGTGGGTAAAAGGGTGTCCTCCCACTTTGTTGGTACACTTTGGGCTTGTGGGTAAAAGGGTTTTCTTCCCACTTTGTTGTGACACCTTGTGGTTTGCCTTGTGTTTGGTGTGGTCTTGTGTTGACCCCTTGTTGGTCCTTGTGCTAGCATTCCTCCTTGGTTGGGTCATCCTACCCTTAGGCATGACCTTAGTACCCTATCCTAAGACATTATAATAATATTTTTATGTTTTATTTTGGTAACACTCCTAAAAGCTAGGACGTCTTTAGTAACCCTAAAGTTTTTGAAGGGTTAGAAGGATGATCCTTCTAGAAGACTTTTGAAGCTTATAAATAGAAGTAAAAGATCTCATTATGAGAACATTGAAGACAAGATCTTAGATCTGTTCACCTATATTTGATCCAGGGTTTGTTGTTGATCTTTTGGGTTGACGTCTAGGGTTTCTCTGCTGCAATTGTTCCTCTTGAAGGTTGCCTCTCTTCCTCTCTCCTTCACCTATGACCCATGGACTATTTTGAACTATGTGAGGGAGTCGTGACCTTGCTAAGAGTTGTTGAGGGTGTCGTGACCTTGTTGAGAGTTGTTGAGGGTGCTGTGAGCCTGCGTGAGGGAGTCGTGACCTTGCTGAGGGTTGTTGAGGGTGTCATGAGCCTATGTGAGGGAGTCATGACCTTGCTGAGGGTTGTTGAGGGTGTTGTGAGCCTGTGTCAGGGAGTTGTGACCTGCTATCAGCTAAATCGTCGCCTGTTTGTTATGTTGTACCTAAGTTATGGGCTTGTATACTAGGTTGCCACCTTAGCTTGGACTATTTGTTGGGCTATCACTTAACCGTGGACTATGTGTGAGCTAAACTCTTGAATCGTGGACTGTTTGTGGGCTGTCACTTAGGTCGTGACATGTTTGTGGTTGTTTGGTGAGGACATTGCTATGTATGGGATGCTATAGTAGGTTATTGTCTATGTTTAGCTGCTTTAAGTGGACTGCTACATGTGTGGGAAGTTGCTACTTTGCTAGAGGTCGCTCTCCATTGTTGGACAATTGTTTAGCATCTTGGATTTGACCTTAAGCTGCTACACTTCCTTCAGTAACTACCTAACCCTATTCTACAACACTTTATGTCTCTCTCGGGTTTGTCCATGATTCTTTCTCCCTTAGGTTTTTGTTCTACATTCCTGGGTTTCTTTTATCGTTTAGCCTCAATAAACGACATCCTACCTGCCTCCAAACCCCCAACTTGCTTACTACTCTATTTACACCAAGCCAGGAGCTTACTTATTTATCAATGGCCTGTTCAGTCAGACCCTCAGGTAAGGGCCAGATTTGTTCCCTTACTGACTTGTCTTCGAGAGACAAGGTCTAATCTTAAACTACTTCTAACTCCTGAGTATAAGGAAGGTCCAACCAGATTTGTTTCACATTCTTTCTCAGTTAAATCTTTTACTAATGCTATAAGTAAGTCTAGTTTAGTTACTACTACTACTTTACATGTGTTTTGTTTCAGTTTTGTAACTTTAACACAGTGATCCTTAAGGGAGTGTTAGAGTTGAAAGAGATGAAAATTATATTTGTTATTGTTAGACTTTTACTATTACTGTATTTTTTACTTCAGTATTATTTTTTGGCTTAAATTTGCAAATTTATAGATTTTTTTATAAAAAAACCCTAAAACTTTAACATGGTATCAAAGCTTAGGGTTTGTAGCTAACTCTGCTTTTTGCATCCAGAATCTACATAGATACTAAGGTAAGGGTTTGAGTGCTAACCAACTTGAGCTTAGGGGTTTCTTGGCGAAAGTTCATCAAGCTGACAGTGAAGGTTTGAAAATGGCATCTTCTTAAGTTAAGTCAGAAGATAGGCTTGAAGGAGCCTCAAACTTCAATGCTTGGAAAGCTAGGGTCTTGAATATCCTAAAGGAGAGTGACTTGGATGATACGGTTACTAGGGTTGTGGAAGAATCCACAACTAACCAAGGAAGAGCATCCTATATGAAGAAGCAAGCCAAGGCAAAGAGAATCATTTTTTATTCAATAAAAGATAATTTGATGCCAGTGATAACTCCTCTAAGAACAGCTAAAGAGTGTTTTGATGCCTTAGCAATCTATGAGAACAAATCCCCTACTCAAAGGAGGGATTTGAAAAAGCAACTTCGATCACTAAACATGGAGAAGGATGAGCCAGTTGCAACTTTCTTCTCCAAGATCTCTTAGATAAGGGATCAGCTCATGGCCATTGTGGATAAAGTATGAGACGATGATCTTGTGCAGACAATATTCGATGGTCTTCCTGCAACCTAGGAGACCTTTCTGGCAACAGTAAATGGAAGAGAGGTTCAACAAAGTTTCGATAGATTGTGGCATGAATATTTAGAAGAAGAAGGAAGGGTCCAGAGTAGAGTTGGGCCTTCCCTAGAAAAGGATCATGCACTTGCTACCAAAACAAAAAAGGGAAAAAGATTTCTGCAGCGCAAGGACAAAGCTAAGCGACCTTTAGGTAAGTGTTTTAATATGTCAACAGTAATATGTTATAACTTCAACCAGTTTGGTCATTTTGCAAAGAACTATAAGAAACCTCCTCACAAGAATTGGCAAATAAACAAGTACCATGCCTCAACTGCTATAGAAGAGGAAGAGCCACAAAAAAAGACATCAAGGGCTGAAGATCAAGAACAAAAAGATTACTACTTGGTTTCAACACTCTCAGGTTCCATTTCAAACTTGACAAATTCCTGGTGGATAGACAGTGGAGCCTCCAAGCATACGGCTAGATTCAGGAAGGCTCTTGCAGGTTACAAGGACAAGAAGTCCAATGTGAAAGTGGAATTGGGAGATGATAGTACCTATGCCATAAGAGGAATTGGTTCAACCTCTTTCAAGCTTCACTCAGGTGTGTTTATGGACATTGAAGAAATTTAATATGTTCTTGGATTTAAGAGGAATCTTCTTTCAGTGGTAGTACTATAGGGCAATGGGTTTACTATAGCCTTTTCAGAAGAAAAGGCCCTGATGTGGTCCAAGGATGGAAACATGAGTTCAGCCATTGTAATTGGGGTCTGTGAAGGCAACCTTTATAAGGTTTCAGGGCATGTTGTTTAAAGCAAACTGTGGCACAAAATGATGGCCACAAGTAATGAAGGAGAGGTTGACTCTCATAAGCTTGATGACCCCTGTCGGATTCAAAGATCAAGAGGGAGCCAACTGTGCTCTTCAATACTCGGATTGGATAGGACTGATGTAAACATCTGTATGATGAGGCAGATCATCATACTCATCACAAGGGCTTATCTGTTGATAACTCTGTGTGTAAGCCCCAAACTGCTCCAAATCATAAGGAACATTTGTATGTGAAGACGATGGCTGAAAAAAATCTTTAATTAGTTGGACCTAATCTGACTCTTCACTACATTGCTTTTCCAGATCTTCATTACTGATACTTGTGTGTTTCTGAATGATCATACGAAAATTCCGAATGCTCATCTTCCATACCAAGATTTCTCAAGGTCTCAAGATCAACACTCCATTCTCTAGACATATCATAAATAGGACTCTCAACAAGATTTCCAAAAGTCTCATGGATGGGATTTTCAATAAAGGTCCAATAGTTATAATCCCCATCATTATCAGATACGAGAGATACCTGTCCATGGCTGGTATACCTATCCACCTCATGCTCATAACACTCCTCCTCGATAGGTTTGGTTGCAAATATATTACAAGAAGTAAAGCTTTCCAAACCTTCATCGCCATACAGTGGAGTGTCAACATACACCACACTGACTTTATCATAGGTTTCTTTACAAGGCTCTGTAATGGTTTCTTCTTGAGGTAGGTCTGGAATACATATGTGGTCATCATCACTGCAATAATCATGAGAACACTTCATGTCTTCCATATTTTTTGTTAATGTAACATGAGGAGGGTATTCAACAATGTCCTCAATCAATGATATTCCATGAAGCTTGTTATCACCAACCTTGTAGTTGCCTATGTATGATGGATACAGGATAGATGGTAGAGGGACAAGCAACTAAGGAGGTGGAACCAAGACTGCCTAGACTCCAAAATGGATGGTTGTCATGTCAATTAAGGCAGTCTTCGCTTTATGTTATCTAAGTCCAAAACAACAACGGGGGAGACCCCGATCTACTCCCGACAGGAGAGATCAAACCTAGACACCAGGACAGATCAAATGTGGCTTCGAGGTACGTAAGGTGTAAGGTAAATGGAAACCCTAGCTCTAGGGTTTAGGTACTAGCAACCGATGAAGATGACCACTATCTTGGGAAACGTAACTGAGACAGGGTGAACAAGGACAGAGTTGGGACTGTCTAGTACCAAGGAGATAGACTCAGTGAATGATATGAAAGTATCAAGTTACCTGAGTTATCAAGGAATGGTCAACTTTTCGGGGAAAGAGGTAAGGAAGGGCTAGCGATATACTTGGAGATCAGTGCCTGTTCAGCCTTGGGTAATGGAGTCAGTATCAGCATAGCGTTTCAGTGAACCCACCTAGGATATGCCTTGATCTATGGACCCAGAAAAGGATTTGGCCCGGAAGGAGGGCTAGCGCTAGGGTTTGGAGAGGCAGATCTGCAGATCTAGAGCCACCAGGAGACCATCAGCTCAACGTTGGGGTGGAAATGAGATCAGAATGGCCCGATCTACAAACCCAAATCAGAAAATTTCAGAAAAAATCAGATCTGGAAAAGTCAAAATCTGATGAGGGGGGCTAAGAGGCTGAAAGTCAGTTTTTCAAATCTAGGGCAACCTGGCAGGAACTGGCTCAGCGTTGGGGGTGTTCTGGAATGAGGAAGACCTGATCTACACACCCATGTAATTATTTTCTAGAAAAAGTCAATTCTAGAAAAAGTCAAATTTTCAGTGGGGCGCTAGGGTTTGATCAATCAAAAAGTCAAATCTAGGGCAAACCAGTCAGAATTAGGGCAGCGTTGAGGATGATTCAGTGAGGGGGAGGTCCGATCTACAAAACCCAAAAATGGTTTGCTCAAAGATCAAACAATTCCCCGATTAAATATTTTTTTGATTTTTTATTATTTAGGAGCTTTTCAGAAAATTGAAGGAAAGAAGGTACAATGGATTGAGATCTGAAAGAGAAGAGACTTACCTGTTAGATCTTACCTAAAAATGCTTGTAGATGCCTTGTTGATGATGATCCCCACCATCCCGATCAATTTTGGAAGATATGAGTGATTTCTAAGACCAACGTTGTGCTCCAAGTGACCAATGCGCCCTCTTTCCTGCACAAGCAAACGTCAACAATATCATATTTGACGTATCATGAAAGAAAGGCAAGATCTACAGAAAAGTAACAAGATGCAATCATAGATCACAATGAAACTAATGAAAACCCCGTCACAGACGAAACCAGTCCAAGCGAGTTGAGGCCCCCCTGTAAAAACGCCCAAGATGAAGTCGCCCCCCTGTAGACAAGAAAAAGATCCCGACAAAAAAGTATAGATCTCACAAAATATTTTGAATGCTAGGAAGCAAAAGACTTTCCAATCACCACCGAAGAACACCAGATGCAAAGCAGATCCAGAAAATATCCACAAAAAATCTTTATATTAATTAGATCAAGAGCCAAAGACCCTTTACAAATGAGAAGCTCTCTCCTTTAAACAGAAATGAGAGAACCAAAATCCTAACCACTTTCAAAACGAGTGGCTAAGATTAAAAGATAAAAGATTCTAATCAATGGTTGAGATGAGCTCAACATACAATACATGGATCAATATAACCATAAAGTACCAAAGTGGACTAAATCACCCATAAAGAGGGTACCCCACTTAACAAGAAATAAATGAAGCACATGGTGGGTCCATGGAGTGTTAACTAACTCCCTATGGGTGCCCATGGCACAATAAAGTAATATAATATTTTAATTATTTGACTTTGTGCCTCCTTGAGGAAATCGTGTGCCTCCCAAAAGCTCCAGAAAATAATATAAAAATGCCCAAAAAATAGGTGTGGGCCCAATCAGGTGCTGCAACTGCTGGAGAAGGTACGGAGGACATCACTCTCATCATCATGACTCATCCCATGTCATTTCCTTGCCTCAGTAGCGCAAATCGATTTCTTCAATAGCCATTTAATCATTTATTAATCTGCCTCGGGAAACGTGAACCTGCCAAAACAACCTCCTAGGGTGCCTGCGTTGTCAAACTGAGCCCACCAAGCTCTCTAGGATGGGTGTACTATGGTACAATCAAGTGGTTGCACCCCCTATTCCCATACAACACCCTAGGAGATCCAAATGAAACATTTCCCTGCTCAGACACATCATCCTGTGAAGCAAAACTGCATCAGAAAGATAAAATGAGCCTGATCATCTCTGTAGGTGCCCGGAACTGAAAATAAACTGTCTCATTAGACTCAGAGAGTCCAAATCCATCTAGGGTGTATACTCATACCCTTTTCAGGTCTCTTCCTGATCATCAACAACATCCAATAAACAACATAATCACCTGTAAATGACCAGATACCAGTAATATAACTCAGACTATCATCCATCTGTTGCAAGTGCTACAAGGCTAAGACATGCTCTACAAATCATTTAAGCAACAATTATAACAAGTAGCAGCCATTTCACTGGCGGTGTATCAACCAAATACATATATAGGGTTTATTTATTATTACTCAGACCAGACTTTCAAGACTATACTCACTTCATAGTTGTAGTCAATTTGCTAGTGAAGGTGAAAGCTGAAATTGACAAGGCTAGGGAAAAGGATGACTTCCTATTTAACATCATGACACTTTGGATATGGAAAAGAGAAACTCACTATAACCATATGCAGGACAAACAACAACACAAGGAATGGCAGTGCCTCACAAATGGTTGAGCTGTTCAGAGAGTGCTTATTCAACTTAGGCATCATGTCTACATCAAGTTTGATCCAATTTCATTCGGATCCTCAATTTTATTTCCATGGCCTTTTTGGCCTATATGTCCTTTTGGGGACTTCACCAATGCTTAAAAGCACAACTAATTGCAGCTTTCATCCAGGACATTTTCAAATTTATAAGGTCAGGAATATTTGGATATAGCATATATTTAACCATTGCCTTTTTGGACCTTTTCTTATACCCTTCGAGGAGTATTTTAGCATTTCATTGCTCTTGCCCTTTTTCACATATGTTTTTTTTTAACAGAAACAGAAAAAGGGGGTTGTATTAACAGGCTGTGCACAGCCATTCATTACATATCCGAAGGGAGATATATAGCCGGAATGGCTCATAAACAACAAACCAAACAGAGTCTATTTCCCAAAACAGAGAGCATAAAATTGCTTCTGAACTGCAAACTAAACGAGTTGTAAAAACCCTCACGAACTGACTACATAACAGAGTGCAAAAAAACATCATTCATACAAAATTTTGATAAAAAACCCCTTGCTAAACTGAAAGAAAGACAGACAATGAAAATTAGTTGCCTCTAAGCTGGCGAGGCTGCTGTACTGATTCCTCTTCCATGGGCTGGGAGGCTGAGGCGTTATTTCCATTTACCCTGCTCTCCTGGTTCATTGAAACAAGCCTTTGGAGATCGGCTTCAATACGCTCAACTCTGCCCAACAGTTCACGCAGGTTGCCATCCAAATCTTCGGTGCGGGCTCCATTGTCACTGACATCCTGAGAAATCCTGCAAATAGTCTCGCTCATCCCCTTTATTTCCTTGGCTGAGTCTCTATTCTCCTTCACCCCTATAGCAGTCAGTTCATAAACCCTTCGAAGGTTCTTCATAAAATACTGCAAGCCAGGATTATTCCCCAAGTGCGCCATAATACCAGGGTCGGACGGAATTGCCAGGCGAGACAGCCGATACTGCAATGCTTGCTGGTGACCAGACTCACTCCCGTTTTCAACCTGAGAATCACTTTCCCAGAGAGCAGAAGGATAACGAAACGGATAGAGGGCTAGCTGGGAGAGATTTTCGTTAACAGTAGCTTGGGTAAGGGGCTGATCCGGCCAAGAAGAAACCTGTGGGCTCCCAATTCCTATTGCATCGGCTTCTTGCAGGAGGAAGGGAGAGGCTGTTAACAGACCCTCAGCGAAGACTTGAGGCGAAATAATGCTGTAGTTCGTCATGGAGACAGAGAAGGAAGAGCCTTGATCATGCGAGGAAGAGAGACTCTTAATTGAACGCCGGAGGGGAGTTAAATGCTCATCCGCTGAGGGGAGGAGGGCTGAGCACGCAGCCATCACAAGGGGCGAGACACGACGGGGAATTAAATGCTGGAGACCGCCAAATCGATGGAGAAGGTGATGGCTGGAAGGGAGGAAGGAGCTAGAAGAAAGGGGCTGGAAAAAGGGAAGGAGGGGGAGGAATAAGGAAGGAAAAGGGAGAAGGGGTAAGGAGGGAGGAGGAGGGATAAGGCGGGAGATAGAGGAGAGCAAAGAGCTAAGGAAGGTTAGAACCAATATCACTATTCGATGATCTTTGAAATGGTGGAGATCTTCTTCGACAAATTGTTTGTTCTTGATTTGATGAAGGTTCCTTATGGTCCTTTTCATGGAATAACTTTGAGGATGGGACGGTCGTCATCCTGACTATACTGACCTTGTGGGAGACTAGCTCCTACATTTGCCATCGCGTCTGCTTCTTTGTTGATCTGGCGAAGAATGTGGTAAAATTCAAAGTGCTGGGATAGGAGAAGTTGAGCCTTTTTATATAATCGACGGCATTTAATGTCTCCTGTAGGATACCCATTAATCATCTTATAGATGACATGTCTTGAATCGCCGAAAACCAGAACTTTTTGGAGTTTTTTGGTCCAAATGAGTTGTAGACCCTGGAGAAGCGCCAGCCATTCTGCTTCATTATTAGTTCTCGATCCAAGACCCCAAGCGAATCGATGTTCCACTTGTCCTCCGGGATCCACTAGGATCCCCCCCGCACCTGCCGCCCCTAATTTAATTTTTATTTATTATAATATTTGAAAATTCTACTTTTATTATATAAATTTTCATTTTCAATACATATTTAATATTTATTACAATATAAGTATTGAGAAACAATTATAAATTTATTTACTTTAGTTATGATATTTATTAATAATTTAATATAATTTATTTATTATAATATTTAAAAATTTATTTTTATTATATAAATTTTAATTTTTAATTTTGAATTTTATAATTTTATTTTTGAAAATTTATTTTCTTTTAAATTTATAATATTAATTTTAATTTTAATTTTTATAATATTTAAAATATATATAATGACATTTTGTAATTAAAATTAAAATTGCAATATGTTCAGGGGTGGCACGTGCGGGGATCCTCCTGGATCCCAGAGGACATGTTGAACAAACCTTCGCTTGGGGCCAAGGAACTAGGACCAATAACGAGGTTGAGTGGTTGACACTCCTACAGGACCTACACTTATTACTCACTAAAAATCTCCGTAAGGTAATGATATTCGGAGACTCTCGACATGTCATCTTCAAATTGATCAACGGATAACCCTCTAGATCAGTCAATTGTCGCCGCCTGTATGACAAAGAAAATCCTCTCATGACTAAGTCCTATGATACATTTCACATCCTTCACCACAATAACTCTGCAGTGGAAGTTTTGGCTAACATGGGGGCCTCCCTTCCACAAGGCCATTACAACCATAACGGAAACATTCCTATCATCAAATTCATTCCAAGCTCTCCTTTCATTTACAAGTTAAGATGCCCTCCCTCTTCTCAGCCCTAAAACTGGCTATCTCTTTCCCTAAAGTTAGTTCTAAGGACCTCCCTCATCTTCCACCTTATCCCTCCACCCCTCCTCCTTTCATTTCCCCTTCCCCTTATCCCTCCTTTCCCATACTTCTTCACCCCCTCTTCTTTTTACCCCCTACACTTATCCCTCCACACATCCCTCCTCCCACCGCCTTGCGTCACCTTCCAACAGCTGGCCTCCATTCCACACTCCATCTCGAAGGATCCTCCCATTCATTATGTTGTCCTGCCTTCCCTCTTTCCCCCGCCGCGTGGTACATTCTCTGCCCACTTGCTCTCTCGGGTATTGTTGGCTTAATGGCTTACCGGTCCTGGGTTAAATTCCCCTCCTCCTGGCACACTCCAATTCTTTTCAACCATTTCGATATGTATTCTCCCTGCAGCAGCATGCAAACTCATTTTACTCCTTCTCTCAGCTCTGTTTATCATGAGGTCCCTCCGAAGCGAATTCTTTTGAATGTAATTGCAGGCGTTGGTGAAGGGTGGCTACAGGAGATCCCGTGGGAAGCTCTCCCTCTCACTAGAAATTTTGTGAAGGAAAGGCTTTCCCCTGCAGCCTTCTCCTCTTACTCCTGTAGCACCCTCTCAGGTTCCTCGTTGTGGTTTTCAAAGACTGGTTCTGGCTCAAATCTCACGTCTGAAGCGCATATTGTCAATTTTGAGAGAAGCACGGTCTTAGGCTATCACTGTACAGGGTGGAAGGAAGGTGCAGTTGGCACCTTATCCTGCAAAGAGTGGCAAAGTAGAGAAGGTTCCTCCCTGCAACAGGAGCTCAAAGTGTTCAATTACATTTTAAGTGGTCTCTCGGCTGAGAATCAAGCTTGCGTGCTAGCAGGCTCTCTTCGTGCTTTGCACTGTAATTTTACTCGTATTGATCTTTCCTTGGGAACCGGCAGAATGTCTTAGGCTAGTGAAAATGCAGGTATCATGGATGTGAAAAAGAACCTTAGGCGTCTTTATGAGATGATAGCAATTGGCATAATGGATAACAAAGAAATAGCACAGGAGGTCAAGAACATGGGGGAAACGGTGAGATGCACCTCTCTGCAAATCAGCAATCACGATGCAAGGATCAATGACAATGAGAGAAATCTGAGGGAGATAACGGTTTACATGATAGGATCCAAGAAAATCTCTAGCGTCTAATCAACATGAATCAGGGAAGCAAAGTGAACGAAACCACTGCAGTAGCAGAGCACCCAATGGAGGAAGAATCTATGGTTCAACCCAGGAAATTCAAAGGCAATCCATAACCAGTTTTCTTTTAATTATGTTCAAATGTTTTACTGTCTTTTGCTCTGTAATCAATTTATAAGGGTATACATTACCCCAGGCACTAGTTGTTTTGAAAATCCTCTAAGTGTAGTTTTTTGGACAACTCTTCAGATAATCTTATTGTACATCAATTTTGAACTGCATGAACTCTCTGTTCTGTTATCTTATCTGTATTGAATGGATATGCACAGCTTGTTTTATAAAAACCTTTTATAGATGATGTTTTAAAAAAAAAAATTTGCAATATGTTAATTAAATTTAACATTTTG